>JAQIXX010007862.1:0-10323 GCA_034700605.1 Willowsia nigromaculata | reverse complement strand
CTCACGGAACTTGAACTCGATGGTTTCCTCCCATCCGTTGTACTGCTCTTTGCAGACACAGAGGAGGAGGACGACCTCCTACTTCCATTCTTCGAAGGCCGCACTGGCTCCATCATTCACTATAATTCCAGCACAAAAAAAGATAAATAATAAACCTTTGACCTTTGTAAAATTCTTAACAAATCAACAAAAAACCACACCATCTCAATTTAATTTTCCACAATCAAACTTCTCCAAAAAGGTGTCAATGTGTAAACTTGACCAGTGAATGTCACCGCAACAAACACACACCACCATACACATTAATTAAATCCGACAGTGACAGGTAACACTCAACACACATTACATGATTAGCGTTAAACGCAACTTACCTATTGTCAGTGAGCTGGCTCCCTTAAAGCAAGTTAATTAATCGACAAAACAAGCCTAATTAATTCACGTGACACACTATAATAATTATCCTTCTTTCAGCGAAAATCAGTTCGCTGGTTTTCGTGTTTATCCGTAGGCAAAGGGGAAACAGCAAGAGACAAACGAGAGAAAACACAAACTGCCAAGCCAAACCCAAAAAACAAAGTGTGACAGGTCGACTTGCTCCTTCCCCCCGTTTCTTCCTTCTTGGTTCTTAGCTGTCACTTCTGTCGACAAGGTACAACCTGTAACTTACAAGCCGTGCGTAAGATCGAGTCAAGTGCAAATCTCAAAGATGCATGCAAGATTCTTAGATGCTTTTATGGCTTATTGTTCTGCTTTCTTTTATTTCGTAAATGAATCGTAGATGAAATCGTAGCTATGCGCAGAGCAGAATTTCAGGGCAGACCGGAATTATTTCTGCATACAAACATCGTTGAACAAAGATTTGCGAAACGTTTTGAAACGAATTCACATTCCTTCACAAAAAAATCGTTTTGAAACGTTTCACAAGTCTTTGTTCAACGACGTTTGTATGCAGAAATAATGCCGGCCTGGAATTCTCCTCTGGTTATGCGATTGTTGCGTTTGTCTGTCCGTCTGTCCGAGCGATATCTCGAGAACCGCTTACCGATTAAAACCAAAATACAAGTTGCTTAGGTCAAAGGAAATCACTTTATTGATTTGGGGGTCGGTAGGTCAATGGGATCAAAGGTCACGGGGTCAAACGTCAGAAAACGTGGGTAGTTTCAACGTTTTTTAAGTGGGGATTAATGACTATATTACGTCAGTTGACCCCGTATGACCAAATTTCGTCATTTATGTGAACAGATTCATGTACGTTATTTCGCTAATGCTTTGTCATGAGCAGTTCTTGTAATTTTGGTTTTCGCAATTTTTGTAATAAAATTAGAAATGCTCAATTAATTCAGAGGAAAATTAAAAATTTGAATGCAATTATCCATAAAAAACCTGGTGTATCCCATAAAGAAGATAGAGACTGATGCTGTGTTTAATGATTAAATATAATGAATATTGAACAGGTACACGTAATGTGTAAGCTTCTCTTCTTGTCAATCCTGAAATAGCAATTTGATGCAATTCCAGACCCTGATTTGATTCTAGAATTTGACTCAAATTGGACCCAACTATTAGGAAAGATAATCACGTTTGATAATTTCCCAGTCAATATTTCATTCATTGTGCGAGATTGCTACTTTGGAAACATTTAACATTTCCTTCTCAAAGGAGCATATATCCTTCAAACGTGGCGTAGCAGGTCATAAGTCATAACATCAGAGGCTGGAATGTTTGAACAAGTCCAGAGAGCTGCAATGACTCATGCGAGGTCTGGAGCACCAACATCCACCTACTTTTACAACTACAGACCTACACTCCTCCCCGGAATGTACAGTTTATACAAGGCTAGTAGTGATAGTTCCACCGTTTCCAAAGTAGCAGCGATTTATTCCAACTCTGAGAAAAATTAATTTTTTTAAATGACATAGTCCCACAAAACGACTGGCTTCCGGCAAGACTACGTGTCCAACTCACGATTCTCACTGACTGGATCAATGAGTACCTCCTTGGAAACGAGGATAAGGGAGCCCATGCATACGGTGTTGCTCACGGAGAGGATCTATTCCAACTGTGGAATATGGAGGGAGAGAGCAGATCATTCAGTTATTGGGAAACCAACTTTTCCCAATCTTTTGTTCAAATGATTGTCGATTTCGTCTCAGACGCTAAACCCTTTTCCTACAGGGGTACAGAATTCCAACCAGTTAACGCTCTGGCTGTGGATAAAGGAGATAAAATGAAGTACATGCTTTTGGACAACAGCAAAGGAAAAGGGAAAATGATACAAGAACCTTTCACGGAAGGCATTCAGTTTTGGAGAGACCTCGGCATAGAAAGCTTTAATTAAAGGCTTGATTCATATTTTCTCATTACCTTGCCAAAAATAACATTTATAAAGTACTATGCAATTTGCATTGAGAATGAATGCATATTGCATTGTGGTACTATGAATGCACAGTTCGTCCTGTTCGTCCCATGTACGCTTTTTATATTTTCAAGCCTTTGTCTTTTTATTAAAAACAAGCCACAAAAGCCGTCAAAATATCATTTCTTTGTTTGCTACGCGCTTGAATGTTGTGAAGTTGTTGACTTGCAACTCATGATTCATTCCATGTTTCCATGCACTCATGCAATGCATATTATTTTCATGCACATAAGAACAATCTGTAGTTATGATGATGATACTATACTACATCAGAAAACACAATGCATGTTGTAAATAGATCCACTCGCCTCCTCCCTAATCCCTATTTTTATGATATTTTTTGTCCAGTCCAATAGCTCAATCCTGTGATGTACCTCAGACGATTTTAGTGAACTATATCCCTGGACCGGTACATACCCCTTTAAGGGCACACGTGCACTTCAGGTACATTACATTTAACATTGTCTGCTCAACAGAAGATACAATATGAACAGGGTATTGTTACAATAGCATCATCGGCTTTTATTTATAAATTCACAGTGTTCATTATGGAGACTGCATATTACACAGCACAGATTGCACAGATTAGGTTGTTTTTGTCGTTTTGTAAGTTTACTCAGAGTTATCTCAGATCAGTGGACATTTTTTCTCTGCAGGAAAGTTGAACTAAATAAATGTTGGGTGTGAGTTAGTTAGGATGGAAACTTGGACAAAGTGCGGGCATTGCAGTTAAAATGACAGTTAAAGTGATAGTTTGCATATATGTGCCAGTTCCCCCGTTGGTGGTAAAAGGGGTAATAAATCTATCATCTTAGTGCGGGCAGCGTATTTACGGGACACGAGGAAAGATGGATATCAAGGAAGAAATTATTGAAGTCTATGCAGCGGTAAATGGACACAATATCGCTGTGCCGACGCTTGTAAATGGCGATACAACTCATGGTCATGGATACAAAGGTGATAATAACTAAAAGTAATTTTTCGTTAATGACATTCTCCACATTTTCTGGACATAATATGGTGATTGATGGTTTTGCTGATATTTGCTTGTGTCTATTTATTAATTCCCGATTAGATGACACATTGGAATTGAAAATAGAAGACTTGAGATTCAAAAGTGGAGTGGATAGTCCAGAACTGATAGAGATAGGTATAGAAAGCATTACATTGATTAATATATGAGTTTTAATTTTTTAAAGTTAACTTAGGTATAAATATTTTTTCTTTACAAATTTGCAACCTAGACTCAGACTCGGAAGATGACCTTGAGAGATGCAGAGTAAAGAATACTAGTGCTACAATTGCCAGTGATGTTGTGGAACAGTCAAAACTCCAGGAGACTTACAAGGGATATGATTTTTCGTCAGTGTCCCCAATCTCGCTTGAATCAAAAAGCATCAAACTTGAAGTTGCTGACAATTTCACACAGCCTATCAGTGAAGATTCTGAGGATTGGAAGGAGAATCATGTAAAAAATGTGGGAAATCTTATTCATGACAATGGGGAAAATGTGACAATGTCCAATCCAGAGGAAAATGGAAATCTATGGAAACAGATTGCCAAACTACCTGAACAAAATACGGTGTGTCAACGTATGCAAGTTAGAAAGGAAGAAAAAGATGTAGAGATTGTCTTGGAAATTATTAATGATTTCGATGGAGAAGTGGAAGAGGTTCTTCCAGAAGTTGGTTCCAAACCTGAAGACCATGATGCAGAAATTCCTGTTAAGCATAGAGATTATTCAAAGGGGGGCACAGTTCACAGACCAACGCCCGAAGAAATTGGACAGAATGTTGTTGCTTTATACACAAAAACAAATTGTTGGATCCCTGGCGTCATAGAAAGTATATTGCCAGTGCCTCATGAGGTGGAGCATAGACCCAGCTTTAATATACAGTTTAAAGGATGCTCAGTGACTGCCCAGGAGCTTCTCCCTATGCGGAACATGGCTTATGATGAGGTTTATTATGAGGTGCTTCCTGGGAACGTAAACGTCAGAGTGGTCGCTAAATTGCAGAGATTAAGAGCTTGTGGGTGTGATTTTGAAAATGCACCTCACTATTACCCAGGAATGATTGCGAAAATGCCACCTGGAAACAAACACACCCGAGGGAGTAAATATCTCATCTTTTTTGACAACGGTCAGGCATGTCTTGTCAAACATAGGGACATCAAGGTTATGTGTTCTGGTAGTGTCGAGGATTTTACTACATTTCAATTAGAAAGGAAGTTGGTTCCGGATCTCAATTATTCTGAAATGTTCCTGAAATCATATCCCTGGGAATTTAGACTGAAGAGGAAATGCAAAGGTGATGTGGTCATTGCTTGGCAAGCTGGTATGCATTTTTCATAACTAATTTTTTATTCTTTGATTGGTCTATGAAATTTTGTCTGTTTGTTGAATGCACTCGTTTGATGTCTGAATATTTATATTATTATGCTTTTAGGAAAATGGCGAATGGCACGAGTGATAAAGAGGGATGAGGAAATAGTGAAGGTTCAATTTGAAGGGAAGGACAAACTTGAAAATCTTTTCATAGGCTCTCCAAGGTTCCTCAAGGTATTCAAAGAATATCTTGGAAGGAGACTTGGAAATTTATCATCATCAGATCTGTCTCAAATACTGGATGAATTGAGCCAATTTGTTGGATTTGAAGGAAGTGTTGAGGTAAAAGTATATGCTATTCAAAATATTAAGAAACATAATTGTGGATGTTATGATTTTTGATGAATTGTGGAATGGGTAACTTAATTGTCTGTAGAAAATTAACATACCAAACATTCTGACACCTGGTAATATCGTGATAACCTATGACGCATCCATCCATCCAAAGTTCATCAGTCCACTCGCCATCCCCTTTTATTTTGGTTGGAAGTGCAATGAAGGCGTAGGCAATAAACGGACATACATTACTCCGACTGGAACCATTTGCGCTTCCTACGCAGACATTGCTGAATATTTAAAAGTGAGGGAAACAAATCTACATGTCGACTGGTTTTGTTTCAAAACTGGGATCAGTTGTAGGGATTTATTCAAAGCAAACAGAGGGTCCTTCAACTTTACTTTGGAGGTTCGATAAGCTCAAACGTTACCTGTATTAAAGCTCATGGCTCATACTATTATCTTGTAGTTGTTGTATAATCATCACTGCGTCTTTATCAGGATATCTCCTTTGGCGAAGAGAAAATTCCAGTTCAGTGCCGAAACACTGTGGACAACGTTTCATTTCCAAAGCTTACGTACTCGTCGAAACTTGTTATTCGTGAAGATGTTAAAAAACCGGATGACAAAGAGTCAATGACATGCTGCGACTGCACAGACGACTGTCTAGATAAGAACAAGTGTGCTTGCTGGCAACTCACTCTGAGAGGTTTGGAAGGAATCGTGACCGAGAAAATGCTACAAGAGTCAGGGTACAAAGACAGGAAATTGTTGGACGCACGTTTCATCTCAGAAATTTATGAGTGCAACGAAAGGTAAATTATAAAATCAATTTCTTTCCTTTCAAATATTTACGTTTTTCGATTTGTAAATCAAAAACACAAATATTGTTCGTTTCAGATGCAAATGCAGGAAGGACATGTGCTCAAACTGGGTCGTTCAGAATGGTCTCCAGTGGCCCCTCGAGGTTTTCAAAACGAAGCACAAAAATTGGGCGGTCCGGGCCATGTGTGATATCCCAAAAGGATCCTTCATTTGTCAATACGTGGGAGAGTTAAGGACTGATAAAATGGGAAGTAAAGTAAGTATTCATTTTTATGTTAACTAAATCAATTCGGTATGAAATCGATGAAAGTCTACAAAATTTTCATTATTATACTATTTAAGGATGCTGAGAAATTTGGAGGGGAATATTTGCTCGACTTGAATTTTGTTAAAAACCTTCAAGAAGAAGCATCGTGGAATACCCCCGGAAATGAGATCCAGCCTCAGGATAATAAGCACGATGATGGCAATGACCTTAGTGAAGGAAGGAAACGAAAGTGTCGTAAATTAATTGATGCTCCCGTCAGCAAGAAATCTCTCCTCAAAGAAAGTCATTTCGTGATCAATCCAAAGAAAAAGGGAAACGTTGGGAGATTTTTTAACGTAAGAGCAGAATGGAATACTACAATTTCTCTCTTTTAAGCGCAAGTATTGAATCGTATTCAGTTTTATTATTTTATATCATGCAATTAATATTGGTAAAATTATTTCATAGCATTCCTGTCAGCCTAATATGTTTGCACAAGGGGTATTCGTGGACACACACGACATTCGTTTTCCTGTGGTGGCCTTCTTCACAAAGAAGGATGTAAAAGCTGGAGAGGAACTGACTTGGGACTATGGTTACAAATTTGAAAAAGGCTCGTCTATTTTTAAATGTCATTGTGGTGCGGATAAATGTAAAGGACGCGATTTATAAAGCACTTTTTGTCGAAATAGTAAAATTGTGTAAAATCATGATTGTAAGGAAACGTATTATGTAAGTCGATTTTGGAAAAACGAAAAAATTTTATTTTTGTAAAGCAAAATATTTTATTCTAGAAAGTACCGTGTATCTCAAAGATAGGTTGTACTATTTAGTCGAGCTGGAAGGCAGGGAGATTTGCGAGCGATTCATCGCAGTATTTTAATGTGCAACGGTATGACTTTCCCACACAACGACAAACGTTACATTTATCCGGGCTGTAAGACTCGCCTTTGTCGCATTGTGATTGCTGTTCAGACTGCTGAGAATCTCCAGCATTGTTGTCGGTACTTGGTCTGCCGAATATAGCTATTAAAAATGGATTGTATTAATTAATTATATGTTAACTTTAAGAATAAAAACAAATAATTCAGTTATTTTATGAAAATTACTCTCTCGAAATCTCGACCAGAACTGCGGGCGACAGTCAGCAAAATGGTTGGATAAAAGGAGCACTACAACTGTAAAGAACACGCACGTTCTCAACGCTGATTTTTTATGCATTTTGGTAAACCTCTTTAAATTATGGAATAGTGATAATGAAAGCTGTTCTAGCACGATAACCAACTTACTGTGAACTAAGCGAGAGGCAAAAGGGTACTGATCACAATCTCAAGCTACGAGTCGACCTGATACATAAATACTGCAAGTTCTAATGGGCCAGTGTTCTAATTGGTTTTAGTCAATTTTCAACAGTAATTTTTATCTGCTGCACAATACCACAGTGTGGCAATCATATTAAATCAAAATTAGCATTTTCACTCATTGCCTTGATTGACAAACTGATGACTGATCAATAATGATACACTTTGCTGGGATTTCTGCACGACACGCTACACAGAGTTAACAGTAGGCGGAAGGAAGTTTGCATGCGAAACATAAGCTCATGCACACAAATCCTACACATTACATACAAGGCTATGTAGAAGTTTATAGATGGATGGAACAATAGCGTATTTTTTGTTTTTCAATGTCGCGATAATCAAATTTCTCATAATCATCTTCCTCCTTCATTCTCGTAATTACATAGATCCAGTGCAGAGCTGGAGGAGGAAGGACGTTTTGCGGTTTTATTGCGCAGTGAGCATTTTATACATGAGCGTCATCAGTTAAAAGGCGGTATAAGATTTACAACCTACACTATATGATTCTATTTCAGTTTTATAGTAGGGCATGCGTGAAAAATGAATTTTGTACGTACTTGGGATTTTATTACTTCGGCTTAGCTTTAGTGAAGAAATCGAATTACAAGACACTATTGTATCCCAAAAATTGCCTATCGATGTCAAACTGTCATGACCTGACATTTGATGCATGTATACGTATGAAGAATGGTCACCTTATAATGGAAACAATTTAAGATTTAATGAACTAAATATTTGCTGCACGTTGACATGATTATATTATCGATACTCATGACAGAAAGACTGGCTTATCATTTTGTTTCAAGCTCTGCGTGAATGCACGCGTGTCCTCTTAAAAATATCATGTTTGGATTGTTTCTTGTGACAGACTGATTGACTGATTGACTTCAACCTGAAATATTTCATGATTTGGCAGGTAAAAGTGATGAGATAATCTTTAGGCTTATCATTTGCTCACCTTCATTTAACTAAAAAACAAAGCACTTGCCAAATTATCATGCCCCACACGTCAGCATTTTGCCATCGAAATCACTCACTCCTGTTCCACCCACGCAACGATACAAATCACATATTTCGTCCTCCGCAACAATGAGGCTCCAAATCTTACTCACCGCACTCCTCCCTCTCTGCCTACCTTCCTCCTCTGCCCAGCAAGATGGCACATTTACAAACCCCATAATTGACGGTAACTCTGCCGACCCGTTAGTGATCTATCTATCCCCTTACTACTACATGCTACTCTCAACAGATTACGAACACGAGCTAACAATTTATAAAAGTTCCGAACTCACAAATTTCCGGAATGTGGAGTCCCGCGTGATATACCGAGCCCCACCCGGTTACCAGAATGTATGGGCAAGTGAAATGCACGAGATCGATGGAGAGCTCTACATTTATTTCGCTATGGGATTGGAAGGAGAGTTTAACAGAAATTGGGTTATCAAAGCACTCGACCCCACAGATCCGATGGGCGAGTGGAGCGAAGCAATCAGGCTTCTTCCAAATCTCGAACTGCCCGGCGTAGATGGAACAATCCTGAAGCACAATGACAAACTGTACTACGTTTGGAGTGGGAGGGACATGATTGAAGGTTCCATTCGACATGACTCCATTCTCATCACAGAAATGATTGACCCGGTCACAACTAAAACGCAATTCTCTGTTATTCGGCAGGTATGATTTCAAGGTGTGCAATCGAAATTCTAGAGAAAAATTAAAAATTTGTTACAAGATTTACATTTAAAATTCTAGCCACTTCTCCCATGGGAACGAAATGTGAACGAAGGCCCATTTTTCATTTACAACAAGAATGTCTCGTATTTAATCTTTGCAGCCTCGTTCACATTCTCAGAGTACTACTGCCTCGGGTTAATGAGTATTGAGCAAGGTCTAGACCCGATGGTGCCTAGCAACTGGTGGTACGGTCCTGAGGAAGGCCCAGTTTTCGAAAAGAATCCCGAGGAAAGTGTCTATGGATCCGGGCATGCATCCTTCACAGTGAGTCCCGATGGCACGGAAACATGGATGGTTTACCACGCGAGTGAGGATAGAGAAAGGATTGAGCACTATCGAGTAGCCAGAGCAGAGAAAATTGAATGGAATTCTGTGGATGGCAAACCAGTATTCCCAAGACCTCATGGGTAAAGACTTGAAGCATTATACAATGATTTCTCTTTAAAAGATTTTAAAATACAAAAACCATAAACTTATTTTCCATTGCAGTTACTACTCTCCAATCCCCCTCCCCAGCGGTCAATCAACAACAATCACAAAGACCACGTTCACGAATCCAATCATCAGCGGAGATTCCCCCGACCCGCGGGTTATTCTCATTGATGACACCTACTACTTAACGCTCTCCAGTGACGCAGGAACATCAGTAAAAATCCTGTCAAGCAAAAAGCTGACAAATTTCCGAAACGCCGTATCAACGACATTCCTCGGTACTCCAAACTCTTGCATGACAGAAGTGTGGTCTCCAGAACTACAACTCATTGATGGAGACCTGTACATGTACTTTAGCGCACGCAACTGTTCCGGAGAACCTCACACGTTATACGTGAGCAAAGCCGCTGACCCAACAAATCCGTTAGGAAGTTGGTCAGAGCCCAAAGCCCTGCTCCTTCCAGCAGTTCAAACAACGGCTGCAGATGGGACTGTACTTGTTCGAGAGAATGACCTCCACCTTATCTACGAGTCTCAAGAAGCCCCGTATGGTCTCCACATTGCAAAAATGAATGATCCCATGTCGGTGGACACAGGAAGCAGAAGATCACTCTTGACACCAACTCAAGGTTGGCATGGTGGCGTT
>JAQIXX010007861.1:0-10323 GCA_034700605.1 Willowsia nigromaculata | reverse complement strand
AACGGTGTGAGGAGGTGAAGCATACAGGAGAATCCTCTTCAAGTCATTAAGAGAGCGATGTAACTTGGATGCAAAATATTTATTGAGATTAGCCTTTAGCCTGGCTTTCAACCCTCACCACGCTGAGCAATGACATTCCACTGTTTAACTGGTCATCTATTCGAAAAACTGAGATTCAATGTTGTGCATGTTGAGCCTCTATCATTGGTCTCAACCGAGCCCTCTCAGGAGTCTAATGAATGGGGTGGTCATCGACTTCCAAAGCATCTCAAACAGATCTTATCGACTCATATTACTTTCCATATGAATGCCATACTTTTAATTTTTTTTTGTTCGAGCAGCACACGGTAATCCAGTAACATACATTCACCCTATTCGATGAGTAAATGTGACGTTTATAATATGTTTTGAGGTTGATGTTTCTATACTACGTCATATTATGTGGAAGCATTAAATGAATTTAAACCGCTATAAGCAATGATTCCAATGGAACAGTCAATCCGTACATCGTAATACCAGCTTGTAGAGAGAAATATCTCAAAACTTTTTTTATTCTTAATCAGAAATTTAGAATGGTACATACATCATCGTTTATATAAATTTTATATGTGAATTCGTGTCGTTTTTAAGACTTGTATATATGTATTTAATTGAGTTGTCGTTTGCAAATAGAACCTTCAAGTTTCCAATGCATACAATTTTAGGAAAAAGCCAGCAAATTAAAGTAGTAAAAACTATTGCATTCATTTCACAGAAAACTTGTAGTATGGTTTGTGATCTTTTGTAACCGCTTAAACTTGTTAGGTTTGAGGCATAAAACCTATATAAATTGATGTAAAGCAAAAGCTCAAAATGTCTAAACAAGTAGCAAATTATAATTGACAATGTATAATACGGGATATGGCAAAGATGAATTGGTATTCTCTACATAGGTAAAATGCATATATAATAAAACATGGTTTTCACATGAAAGTTGTGGCAAGGTTCAAGTGATTGTAGAGGTTTTAATCGTTGAGATTCACGTCATTGAATTTGGATTTAAATAATAATAAAGTTTAAGGTAGAAATGCCCTATAGTCGATATTTTCAAATAAGTTTATATTTAGAAAATGCAGCGAGTGTTTTAATAACTTTTTGTTGTTGTTATAATAATTGTTGATATTGATTTCTTATAATGTGTCCCTCCTAAAATTTGACGATTAGATGGAGAACATACAAGACAAAGTTGTATTCCTCTAAGTTTAGGGGGTGAAAAATCTCTTACCACTTTTAAATGGCCATGTCATAACTCCAATGAGGAAGCTTTATGTATATTAGTACTTTAGTTTTATTTACAAATGAACCCAAGTGACATTTTTTATCTCTATTGGAAGTTAAAAATCACAGAATACCTCACTATAATTTATCATGTAAGAAAACTGATCTCACTTACGAGAAAACTAATTGAATGGATTGGTATAGTACCTATATATATATATATTCCGGGGAAAAAAGTTGTCGCCACCCTTTTTCCGGGCTTAACACATTTTTTAACGGTTTTAGCTCTGAAAAATAAAAAATCGAATACTGGTGATAAAACCGGTAAAAAATGGTAATAAACTCGATAATTGAAAAAATTGTCAATTTATTTTAAATACTATTAACAAATGTTACGAAGGCTGCAAAACTTAATTACTTGCTGCGTAATTGCAAACTTGCTGTTAATTTCTGTACACAGCCTGATCAATTATCATTTATTCCCTCACTCCGAGATTCTAATTGGAAGTTGTAGGCATCGCGTTCCTCTTGGATTTTAGTGTATGGAGTTCTGTGCTTATCATGTATTACCCCAATTTTTTTAAAAATTTTAACCCCTTCATGAACGACTCGGAGTTTTGATTAACAGTTTTTCCAATAACGACATTAGTACTTCTATATTAAACATTGCGCCATTGTTTATTGGAAGTTTCGTTTTTAATTTTGCATTTTCTTATTACCCCTTCGTTGGACATTAATTTTTTTATGTAAAGTTTTTTCACACCTTTTGGGAACTTAATATCACATTAAAAATCGCAATAACTGCAAGCGCTTCTCTGATGATTCTAAGGTGAAAGGAGGTATGCAAACCATAGCAAAGATACGTTTGCGTATTATCTTGAACTATGTTTCCATGTTTTTTCTAATATGCGAGCTCATAACCGTTTTTTACCGG
Organism: Willowsia nigromaculata; assembly: GCA_034700605.1. Classification (NCBI taxonomy): domain Eukaryota; kingdom Metazoa; phylum Arthropoda; class Collembola; order Entomobryomorpha; family Entomobryidae; genus Willowsia; species Willowsia nigromaculata. Next base: position 8,132 of record JAQIXX010007861.1, on the reverse strand, counting down.
TCTTATTACCAGTTTTAAATTTTTTATTTTTCAGAGCTAAAACCGTTAAAAATGGGTGCAAACCCCGGAAAAAAGGGTGACAAATAAGTGCATTTCTGTATTCCGTTATGCACGACCCAAATTCTCTCGCACGCCTTCTCCTTGTGAATATTCCTCGCTACCAATATACAGAAAAAAACCTGTTTAAACTGGACACAAATTTCAGTGAAAATGTTATACTAACTTTTACTTCTTTATATTATCAATAGATGCATAATCATCAGTTGATAATTCAGTTTGGTGTGCATGTTTAAGGGCAAGCGCTGTATGACCTCTCTGCAAAGTCCACTATTCTACTCAAAAATAGTGATAAGGATTCTCAATGTATATTAGTTACATTATTTGTAACTTTCGTACTGCGTACGGCTTGTTTTCAATCCGAAAGCATTATATTTTGGAATATCATCCTATACACCATGCTGACAAAATACCATACTATGCCTGCAAAAAATATATGTGTTTCTTTAGCTTAGTCTCTGATATCTCAATTAGCTTCTCATTTTTAATATAAGAAAAGTTTAAGTGGATACATTTTAATTTAAATCAGCATTTTAAACATTTTTGTACATTGCATATCCGTGATCCTTGAGACGTATGTTTCCAGTGACGATAAGAGTTGGCAAAAGCTAATATTCTAATTGGAAGCTTCTTGCATCAGAACTTGAACAAAAATACTTTATTTCAAGTTGATCAACACAATTATTTCGATCCATTTTTATTGTTTAACATTATTGGTTTATGTGTATTCCCGTTTGATTCCCAGCTAGCTGGCATTTCCTCCACTATTTTATTCGGTGAAGGGAAATCCCCTTCATCCTCTTCCCCTTTCTCTGATTACGATAATTACAGACCATGACCTTTGTTTACTAACAATACACCAAGTAAAAATTCACATATACTGTACCTTACCAATTCGTTGTGTCATACTGGTTTAAAAAATATTCAAAACTTTAGAGAAATTTCGACTACAAATCCCAATTCCAAAACATTCAAAAAAATCGGACAACTTTCTATATTAGTTAGCTATCAATTTCATTAAATGTATTTATACCTCTGAATGTCTTCCAACAAATTATGTGTACCATTTTCACTTTCCAAGCAACCTTACCATGGCAAACCCTGCATTCCTACACTTTGTAACAACACAAAGGGACCATAGGGAAATCCAAAATTTCTTGAAGTGGTACTCTCCATATTCACAGATTTAACTGTAATTTGCTCAATTTCTTCATTCGTACGAGATTTTTTCTTAAAAATTTGTAATGCCCTCTAACAATTATATATAAACTAAGCCAAACACAAGTATTGAGGTATCAGTTACGCGGACCTACAAATTCGCAATGCCAAGTTCATCGATATGTACACGAATCCCGAAATCATTTCAAGATTAAATTTAAAAAAATTATTTAGATATATCTTATCTTGTTGAATGTGAGTTTACTAAATTTGTTTAGTTGTCGATATGACATCAAAAGCATTTGTGATCTTTGGGTTATCAAAAAGCAAGTTTGTCTGAGAAAGATTAGAATGTATCGAGAATGCATGCATTTAATTCTTATATTTCTTTTTGTTCATATTTTTATTTATTTACCGTGCTAGCTTCCTGCTACGGTATAGCCAAGAATTCATATTTGTTTATAGAAGTATTGCAGTATGATGCACGTGTTTTACATTTCACCCAGTTCTCTCTGACCTTCAGCCTGCTTTTAATCCTGTGTCTTTAGTCATCACTTACAAGTGGTTTGACTACATTCTCCATTCAGGTCAGGAGATCAATTAATACTTGTGATGGGTCTGTGTTTTTGGAAGTTCATACCAATAACCGTGAACTCGCTAGTTGCTCTTATATTATTCATAAATAGCACAAATATATTTACATGATGGTGGTCTTGGAGAAAGAATTTTTTGGCTCATATAAATTCTCTAAATATTCACATTCATATGACTTTATTTTTCTTTCAGAATCCTATCTATCTCAGAATAAATTTCAGAAATAAAATTTCAAAAGGCATTGATCAAATATCACTGTTTAAAATATCTGATTTATTAAAAATCTCCTTCCCATCAATTTTTTAAAAATAGATAGTTGTAATAGGATGGATGCATTTTGGTGTGTGTTATTGTCAGAAATTCTTGTGTTTTCTTTTATTTCAATTAATAATCAACAAAAAATTGTGACTTACCACACAATCTCTTACTTTATTATTGATTTGACTGTTATCTTGTAGGGCAAAAATTAACATAACATAATGCTGTGTACGTTGCCAATTATACATCTAAATAATTCCCAGGATTCATTCCATAAGTCGTATCAGGGTTTAAGTGGTGTAATCGCAAGAAGCTTGTCGAAATCAAGTTTAGGAATTCTCCTTGACAACTTTCACCTTTCTTAACTCCAAATTGAACATCAAAGTGCCACTTTTCAGATGAGCCAAGATTGGAAACTAGGGTACATTCATGCACTCAAATTTCATTGATCATATTTTTTTATATTATCATACAATTTGGCAATGATATCAAGTATTTAACACAGTGATTCTACACAGCATACCATCCATAGAAAAGAGGATCATCACAAATCTCAAACAACTCTAAAATACTTTCGAACCTCCATAGCCATATGAATTTTGCCGTAGAATTCTCCTTTATCACTAATTTTAGTATACAAAGTTACAGCTTGGTGTATTCTAATGCATCAGTATAAACTTAATTAAATTAAGTCCTTATAAACTGCGTCACATTCAATAAAGCTAATTGGATTTATTCTTCAAATCTAGATAGCCTTTCTCAAACTTAAAATTAAGTTTGTATTATTAAAACCCTCTGCATTGTTATATTTATTTAATACCAAATTCCTAAGGTAAAATACTCATGTCATCGAAGACTTAACGCAATGATTTAACATACGGTGTAGGTAAGCTTAATATATAACTCAAATAATGTCGCTTCATTTTCATGCATGTTAATCACCATGTTTTACACAAAATATTTCTTGGGTAGTCGTGTTTAATAAATCAATGAAATTACCAATGCATTGCAAAAATACTATCTTATAAATTCGGCAAAATTTTTCCGGTTTACTGATGATGTGCAAAGAACTTCATGTTGAAAATACTGATCCCCTCATAATGTAATTTAAAAGCGATATTAGTAAACATTTTATGATTTCATAATAAACAAAAATGAAATAGTCAATCTTTTGAATCATTTAGCATTTTATTAGATTATGATTTTTTATACAGACAACACAATTTAAGAACATTACACTACTTTATTTAAAATACCATGAAACTAAACTACACAAGTCTCATACATAATTATTCAGTGTCTCATAAGTATAATTTGTAATTCAACCGTAATATTTTTATATATCTATACATTAAAGTCCCTCAATCCATTCTCTAACTCCATACTTAAAAACTCCATCAAATCATTTTGCACTTTACCCATTTCATGGTCAGTTAACAAACTTTCCATATCACCATCCAAAAACCTTGCAATTATAGCACCTGATTTCGCATACAAGCTTATAGCCGCTGTGGATAAGGATGGGTATTTAAACATTCTTGATATACATTCCTCCACATTGGTATCTTCAAGTGTCATTCTGGGAAATTGGGTTTCTTCACCCAGCCTAACTCTCATTTTATCATTTGTATTTGCAAACATTGTTGAAATATGATCCTCCACCCTAGCAGCAATTTTTTCTGTCATACTCCTCAATTTCAGCGCATTTTCAACAGTGTACGAAAGCGCCTCAAGTCTGTCAAAATTTTTAGAGCTCATCAATCTGAACATAATGCTCATTGTATTTGGCCAGAATTCAACAGGTGGGATCTCATGCCTACATACATATCCATTCGCGAAATAAGTGCCAGTGGGGCTGTCCACTTGTAAGTCATACATCAAAGTATCCATCGGATAGTTTTCAGGATCTAAATAAAATTTATGTATGGTGGCTGTCGTCAGAGTCGGGTTGCTTGGAGAATTTTGAAGGCTGTACAGACTGGTTTTCTCAGAATCCATCATTTCAGTAACATTAAGATAAGCCATTAATGGGTTGTTAGAGTTGAGTTGATAAGGTGATAATGCATACAACTTCATATCACTCTTATCATCATCGGTTGGTCCAACAAACACGTGGTTATTTGTGAAGAAAAATTTGTTATCTTCAAAGCCGTAGAATTTCTGGTCCAAAAGATATTTGTGAGCTGTACCAAGAACCCTAGTTGGCAGAAGGTCTTTATCTAGTAGCATGTCCCCAACTTTCACCATTTCCACTGGTTTTTCAGTCATGTCCGCCATAAGAATTTTAGTACCTTGCTTCAAGCAAGAATCTGTGTGAATTATTGGAGGTGGAGGAGGAGGGGGAGGACGAATAGTGGTGGAAGTTGCAGCAATAAGTGCCAGCTTTCTTTGATGATCTAATTCTTTTTGCTTAGCTTCTTCTGCTAGTTTCCGGTCCAGTAGCGCTTTTTCATGAGCTTGTTTCTCTTTCGCAATAGCCGCTTCGATTTCTTTTTGTTTCACTTCAGCCGCTTTCCTAATCTCCTCCAACTTTTGCTCGTGCAATCTTTGCTTCTCTTTCTCCGCAGCTTCGTGTTGAAGGCGAATTGCAGTCGCATTTCTCTCCAACTCCGCTTTTCTTTCATTTGACAGAAGAGTTTGGTTCTTTAGCTCATTTTCCTGCTGGATTCTGAATTTCTCTAGTTCCAATTGCTGTTGTTTTGCCAATTTATCTTGTTCCTTTTCAAATTCCTGCTGCTTCAAAGCTATTTCCGCCTCAAGTTTTTTCTGTTGTAGCTCTCCTTCTCTTTTCAAATTTTCCAAATGTTCTTCATGTTTTCGTTGTTTTTCTTTCTCGGTAGCCTCATGTTTGAGGCGGATTGCCGTTTGATCTCTATTCATTTCTGCTTTCTTCATTTCTGACTGAATTGTTAAGTTTTTCAGGAAATTATCTTGCTGGATCTTAAATTTTTCTAGATTTAATTGATTTGCTATATTTTCTTGCTCCTTCAGCTTTAATTCTAGCTCAAGTTCACGCATCCTCGGTGTGTTGTCCCGGTCGGGAGCAGGACCTTGGTTTCGTTTTGTAGGGGGAGGAGTATAAATCAAGGATGAGTTGAAATGTAGACGGGTGGCCCTTTCAATTTCTTGGGTGTAGTTTTGTCTCAGTTTCTTAACAATCTGCGAAATTGGTACAAGTCGCATTTCTGTTGTCAGAATGGCGGGGCTAAATTTTAATGACTTTTTCCAGTTGATTAAAAGCTTGTTGGCTTCTGTCACCGACATTTTTGTAAGATCCCCAGAATGGAAGTCGGGATTGCCCCCGATAAATTTCATTGACTGTGATGATCCAGTACTGGATGTAAGAACAGTCCTGTTTGAATTGTCTTGTTCTCCTCCAACCATGTCAAATGTTAAGTCTTCGGCAAATTTGATAAGGTCAAACATGGTTTGTTTGAATTCATCATTGATAGGGCGATCGCTTTCCAATCGGACTTGGATTGAGCCTCCTCCATAGATTTTTTTAACGACATGAGTTCCATAAGTATTGAAAAAGCTTTGCCATTTCCCCACATTTACGTGATCCGATTCATTAAATGATGGTAATCCTCTTACAGTTTCTACGAATTCTGGGGTGAGATCCAATCTGTCATTCAGAATGAATTCAAAGATGCGGAAGTCCTTGGTGGCTGAGACAGAACAGCTATCATTTTTTAATGAAAACTCTTCTATATTCCAACCAGGTTTAATCTCATCTGTAAATTTTTCAACTGGGATGGATCCTTCAATTCCAAGGCTGTGGAGTCGATACTGCAGGTAATCTTGTTTTGTTCTAAACATAAGAAAATTTTCCTTTGTGTCAGGTGTCAATTTGCAGGTTAGGGATTTGGGAATCATGAACCCAATGTCGGAATATTGAAAATCCCCTAATTTAAACGGAGAGGCTGGGAGTGGCATGTCTTTGAAAACGTCATAGCTGTATCCTGCTACAGTGTTCAGTGGAAACTCGGGGGACTTAATATTCAAGCCTTTCTCCAATAACTGCTTTGTAGCATCATTTAACTTGAGGACTGTTAACAAATTCAATATTTCTGTGGTTGTTCTAGGAACATCAGTCATAACATTAATATTACGTAGGTTAAGAGCTTTCTGGAGATAGGGTAGAGCAAAAGGAAATTTCACTCTTAGTTCGGGATCAATGTATTTCCAAGTTTCCTTAAGTTGCTGAGACACTTCTGTTTTGACAACACCATAGTCGGCATTCATTAAGACGCCCAGATACTTTTGAACAAGGTCTGTGTTCGACTCTTCTAACTGGAAGGTACTCGGAGTGATGTTGAAATTCTCCGAGTCTCGAAACGCAGTTCGGAATACTCCAAGTCCAATTGGGTCTCCACCTCTCTGAGTGACGAGTTCCATTTTCTCAAACAGATTTCGTGGGTAGTACTCAAAATTGGGTAATTTTGTGTAGCCATTGACAACCGGGAGATATTCTTGCGCAGGTTTGTTTTCAGTCACGACAATGTGGGTAGGTTTGGGATACAAACTGTAATCTTGGATCACTTCTTGGAACTTTTTTATTCTTTTCTCTGGGTTACGCTGCTCCGCTTTATCGATCGAACAGAGATGGGATAAGACGAATATGACGTTGGAGTAATTTTCATCAAAGATCCGTTTGGAGAATGTGTCTAGTCCCCGGATCATTTTAACGAATCTGGAACCCTCCCCATTAAATCGTTTGTCATTAAATGGATGTAATACGAGGACTACATTTGGAATTCTATCTTTGAGTTCCTCATGAGTAGACAGGTAATTGTCCAAAGTGGCAAGAAATTTTGCATCTTGCTTTAGCCCGCGAGTATCACCAAGACCAGGCGTGTCAATGACACGCAGCTCGGAATTTTCAATGCCAAGTTCATCGATCGGCACAGGAATCCTGAACTCACTATAAACAAATGCAAACATTTTTTCATTAATTTAAATGGATTTAATGAACCTTATCAAATCATATTCTGAATATTTTTTGTCATTAAAATGGGCTTACTGTATGTTTGTTGTGGTCGATTCATAATCACCAACTTTTGTGATGTTGGGGTTATCAAAGAGCAAGTTTATCTGTGAGAGTTAAAGAGAAATTTCATTGCAGATTTGTGGAAAAATGTTTATTTTATAATATCATTGATGTCGTAATATTAAATTGGAATCTATATGATTACCGTGCTACTTTTTCCTGCTCCAGTAGAGCCAAGAAGCAAAATGTACGCGTTTTTTGAACTTCGTTTATTACGGTATGATCTCCGAGCTGCCTTCAATCCAGGATGGTTTTTGTAATCTTCGCGTCTCATCATTTTGATTACGTCATCCATTGATCCAGGAATGTCAACAAGTTGTGGATCTATTATATTTTGTTTTTATTAATTTTCATGATAAGAAGCATAAAATATTTTATAGCTAAATAAATAAATATTATTCATAGTTCGCATATTGCGTATAGACTTGGTTTAAAACACCACCATTATTTATAGATTACGTCAAATGTCAATGTCAATCGAGATTTGGACAGTACATTTTAACGAAAGTTCATTTACGTTCTTGAAATAATACATGTGGATATTTTCCATAAATTTCATGCAATAAAAAATGTATTATGAATTTACTTACAAGTATTTGGCCGTGGAGGACGTTTCTTTGGCAAATACAAAGCATCATTGCATTCACATTCATACGATCTTATTTCTCCGTCAAAGTTCTAAATTGCAAACATGACACCGATAAAAGTTGAGTATTATTAAATGCCAAAAAATTGTAAAAATCCCGTAAAAACTAAGCAATGCTCAAGTATTTGCGAGCACCTCGGTAGTTTCCTCAGTTATCACGATCTCATCACCTTCTTGGTCTTCCTCACTGTAAATTCGTAGTTCACATCCTCTTCTCAATCGAATCGCTTTAATTCTCTTCTCAAAATCCATAGGGAACTTTCTGCTGAGGGTTTTATTTAGAATTAAGTCAGTATAAATTGTGTTGCAGATCTGGCAACCACCATCAATATAGGCTCGTCCACATTTTGACTTCTTGACATGCACATC
>JAQIXX010007860.1:0-10325 GCA_034700605.1 Willowsia nigromaculata | reverse complement strand
TCATAAAAGTGCACGTTTCTTTCAAGAAAATAGATGGTTTCCACATATATTCACTTGGAAGTTTGCTAACATCATTCAAATGCGAATGTTAGGAGGTATTACCGGGATAGCTGTTCAAGTGGATGGATTTTATCATCCAGAAAAGTATCAAGTTTGTGCTCTCTTCTGTAATTTTATATTCGTGTGTTTACTCATTCTATTCAGTACTATCTATCACGTATATTCAAAGAATAAATCTGCAGACATTATTGCTACAGTCAATGAAGTTTACAGGCTAGAAATAAAAATCAGAGGAGAAACAGGTTGTAACCTGCATCCGAAGTCAGATCGTCCTCACAAAGGATTGAGTGTCATGCTTCGAAAATCAGATGCAGTTGCGATTGGTTTATTTTCCGTGATTGTTTCAACATCGATAATACCACTGTTCTTTCCTTGGCTACATATGTATTTAGGGTTTGATTCTCCTTATTTGTTTCTTGAAGTCGTTTTACCAAGAAACTTTCGTGGATCTACATCAAGTGCATTAGTTTTCGTTATTAGAATTGTGTTTTGTTTATTTTATACAATTGAGGCCTGTACTATGATTCGGTCTGCTACTCTTCTAATTTGTTTTTGTCTCTGTTTATTTCACAAATGTATAAACTCCTTATGCCAGAGGAATTTTGATGAAAATGTTGTTAGGGATTGGCAATCTCTCCTGATTTTGGTGTCAATGTTTAATGAGTTTGGTTCGTTTCCTCTGGCTGTTAGCTTTGCTGTTGGGTTTTTACTGGAAGTTATGTTTTGTACATTGAGTATTGTGTCTCTGGGAAAAGTTCCGTTTGATATTTATATAGTTAGACCTGTGTTTGCTGTAATTAGTATAGTTATTTTATCAATAATATTTAATCTTCTAATACGAACCTGCTCAGCAAGTTTGAATGCGAAAGAGAAATGGAGTAGAGACTGTGGACATGTGATGAAAACATACAGATGGAGAGCTAAGCTACTTCGGAGACATTTGAAATCAATTCAGAATGTAAGATTTAAATATGGCTCGGTAGGCATATTTAAAAAAGAAACACGTACAGACTACATTTATTCCGTATTTTGTTACACTTTCGATTGTATTTTAACAACTCGAGGCGCATTTTAGCTTTAAAAAGATAGCACAATATTCTATACACAGTTTTCATGATGTAAATTAGACAAGCAATTAAACAGTTTATACATGTTATTTTGCTTTATGTAAATCTTCTATACATATCAATTTACCATTTTATAATACATTGAAGCACTAATGTCGATTACATAAAAAATATTAGATAGCCAAACAGGCGTGTTCATTGTGACTATTCAGTCAATTCATTGACCTAACTTCAACGGAAGTTAAGTATCAAATATAATTAAAGACCAAGTATCTCCAGGTATGTATGTTGTAGTAATCATTTATTAAAATAAGATGTTGTTGCGCGGGATATAAGTGGTAAATATCTTAATTGTGCCAAGCTTTCAAAGACTACTGTCTACATCACCAGGGCAAATCTGTTTATTATTTTTAATACTGCACGTTTTAGTACTGTTTTATAGTGCTTGGCTGCTGTACCCCATGGCCCTAAATATTTTTTCAGACAATGAACCCCTTTGCTAGTCTATTAGGCAGACCTAGAAACAAATGGCATCAGATTCGCTAACGTCTGCAATTTATTTGATCTTCACATTTAGACCGAAAGACACTTGATCATGTTGATAAAGTGTCAATACTCTAAGTCGATTTGTTTTAAGGGCAACCATTCAATGTATTTGTTTCAGTCTACCATAAAAGTTTTCATCGCTCAAAATGCTTGCTCACAACTTCACTATCTTTTTAACTTCAGCTTCATACCATTTTCACTTGACGGTGTACATAGTTGCAAAAAAGGTCATACCCTTTTTCATTTTTAGATAACAGCAGATGTAGGCATTGCATCTGCAAAGATTTTTATAACTCGTAGATGTCTCAATTGCATTTGCAAAATTTGCATTACATGTTGCATACAAATGTCAACGTCGTTTAAATTCCGTTCTTGTATTGTCTACAATTGTTCACATTTATCATGTAAGATACCGCAATTTCACTAATTGGAAGCCGAGGCGGCTAACTTCTCAAAATATCTAGTTCTTTGTAGTCATAAAATTGTCCTTTTGGAAATAATCAAAATTTAGAAGATGGCTTCTTTTTGAAACTTTACGGTATTGCCTTTTTTGAAACGAGCCCAAAAACATTCATGAAAACTTTTCCTGGAATATGTCATTCGTTCTATTCGCAATGTACAGATGGTTAAGTGAAATATGCATTCTTCTATCTAATTTTCACTTTTCCCGTTCCATGTACGCCTTAGGTGCTGAAAGTCTAGTCACTTTCTCCAAAACCAAGAAGACATTACTTTCTTGAAGTCAGTCGGGGCTGAGCTTTTGCAGATGAAGAATCGACCGAAATTTTTGTGTCTATTTCTTTTCCATTTACTTTACCGACTTTCTCTTTCCACTAGACTACTTTGTTTGTAATAGGATTTATTTTGAGTTTAAGAATATAAACCTTATTAAATTGCACACTTGCCACAATGAGTCAAGTATACAAAAACGATACATTTGATTATCGGTCGGTGAGGAGTTCCCTAAACGATTGGCACAAATCTGAACTCTCTCAAGTGGACACAAGGGCTGGTGTGATATGTCTTTTAAAGATGTGGTTTAGCAATCCTAGTGTCCAAAATGAAGGTTTGTCATCAAGAAAACATTTCATTATCTGATATTCGGAAAAAATGATCTGTGTGAATTTGTCTTTTTAATTACTTTAAAATTTAGAAATATTCTGCAACTCATCTTGGGATCACGTTTATTGCTGGCCTTCTACACCACCTGAAACTGTGATAACTAAACCGTGCTCGGAAATATTCCAAGAGAGATACCCACAACACGCATCTTACTTAAAAGGTTGATACATACGAACATATTCCTGTCAACAACTTATAACATCTTATTAACTACTGAAAGTAGTACTGCCTCGTTTGATTTTTGTCTGTCTGTCCATCCGAGGACTTGGTTAGGTTTGATTCAAAGTGATGATCATTCAAAAAATCTTTAAATCTGACGACCAATTGATTCAACAGGAATATTGATTCCTAAGGTCTGAATCAAGAAGTGTATGATTCAAAATCATTTCAATCAAAGAACCTAGCCCAACAAAAGATAATTTACTTTCTGTTTTCTATAGCCCAATGAATGCAATTCACAGGTGAAAGGTGTAAAATCGTCAAAAGGGTGTAGGGCGACAAAGAATCATAAGTAACGAGTGGGGCGACGAGAAATTATTACAAGGGGATAGGGATTTAAAATCAAAATATGTGGGTTATAAATTTCAGTAGTTATGTGTTACGGGTTTTCACTAATTTGATTATTTCATCCAATTTTGAAGGAAATGCGAAGAGAGAATGTCTGACGAATGGAACTTGGTTACCAGAAAACCATGGCGATTATGAAGAATGTGACTTATCCTATCAGTTATATCTTGAAGAAGCTGTAAGTCTGTCAAAATAAACCTATTGCGTTAGCTCTAACCGGATATCAAATGAATAATACAACAAATGAGAATGATCTGATGTAATTTCCTTTTTCCGAGTGAAGGAAGAGCAAAATATGTTCCTTTCTGCTGTTCACTACATGCTATTCTTTGGGTCAATATTTTCCCTCATATCTCTTGGAGTTGCGTTGGCTATATTTTATCATTTCCGGTAAGTTTTTTCTTGTGAGTATCAGTAACCAAATTTTTCTATGTGATCTTTCATTTTGATAAATGAAGTTTGTGTGGTAGAAACTTTTCCTATCAAAACATGCATGTAATTTTATAACGTTCTTTATTTCTTTACCATCATCGACAGACCATAAAAATGTTTTTCTTGGAGCAGAATATTTTTAGATCGGGTGGTGAAACCTTGTTTTTCCTAAATATTCTATATTCCGGCAATTCTCATGATAATACTAATGCGCAACTTGGAAGGAACTACTATTTAGCTTGCAAAAAAACTAATAAATTATCATTTGGGAACAACCAATTATCTTCCGCTCACGTTAAATGATTGGTACATATTTTCTTGCCATTTTAAAGCCCAATTAATGGGTTACCTAATTAAGGCTTGTAGTTTTAACATAACTTCTTCTATTACTTCCAGGTGGTAGAAAAGGAAGTCCTTCACAGTTTGAAGCACAAGATCTACATTCCCACAAAACAAAATGAACATATCGCACATTAATAACTAGGTAAATCATATACTAAATACCTCATCTTTCTAGATTTTTAATTGGTTGCGTGGGCAGGGTTGTGCAACTTTGAGAAGAAGAGTTTCCTGTCATAAGCTGCATAAGTTAATATTGAAAGCATGACAAGGCAGTGTGTGTTCGAAACCTGTTTGATATTCATGAGATGAGTCACAGTAAAGGAGCTTGTATGCCGTAAAGTCTCAAATTGTCGCCCTCCCTCCTTTTTGATTTGCTTCTAATAACTCCCCTGGCAATTGCTGCCAAAAAAGTTGGAGTATTTTATTCGAATTCTCCTAACAGACATTTCAGGCGTCTACTTGAGATTTCATGGAAAGTTTATTTTCAATCTATCCCCTGAAATGCCTTTTCTTTTATGTTATATTTTGATAGACTATATCTCAGCAAAATGCAATGCCATGCACTGTTTACATACCTAAGGGCATAACAAGAAAAATTTTGAGAGTTAAAATAAGAGATATGAAATGAATCCCCAAAAGATGCAAAATACATTGCCATTCCGTTGCATTCTATTAATGCACATATTATGAGAAGATTAAAAATCAATATTATTTTCGTAAACCTACAAAAAACTGACAAACTTCCGACATACAAATCTAAAAGCATATTTATGCCAAAATGAAAAGAAATATATAGCAAAAATACAAGAACATATGCATTCAAATATTTGAAGCTTTTATTGAATTTGAAGAATTCGTTTTTTACCCATCTCAACCGACATTTTAGATCTCAAAAGTAAACTTAAGAGACGCAGTGTCATATAATATAATTTGTGGTATAGGCAAACTAACATAAAACCCATCTCGTAAACCTAGAAGATCATATAATATTGAACAAGCGACATTTGAAAATTGCATTTATTGCAAGATTTATGCTGAAAACTCTCCTACTGCAGTGGTGAGAAATATCATTGCAATCAATCAAGATCCTTTTTGGTGTACTGTGATGCAGTTTGTATGTTTACTTTGTGCAGCTGTCTGCGGTGTGAACGTGTTACCGTTCATGTTCATTTGATGCTTTCTCTGGTTCTTCGAAGTACACTAATGTTCATTCTCGCGGAGCCCTTTGTTCTTAATCGCGCCAAAAGCTACAAAGATGTGGTAACAAAATACAAGTTTTATCTTATTTTGTCTACTATTTGTAGACTCGGAATAAATACTTAAACCTAGTAATTTATTAAATCATTGCTTTTCCCCCAGGATTTTCTTTGTGAGTCGGTTTTGGTGCTTTTCCTGTATTCCACATTTTCTTCTGTAAGTTGGATGTTTAATCAGGGCTTATATCTCAACATCACTCTGATGACAGGTGTTGTCACAATAAATAATCGTTACCACCTTTGGATTTATTACGTAATTGGATGGGGTAACTTTGAAAAAAAGTCTTGTTACTATCTTATGACACCAATGATTTTCGTAATGTGAAATTCATGTTATTGCAGTAGTTCCAGGGGGATTCGTTATTGCATATGTCGTCGCAATGCTCTTAAAGGATCAAGAAAAATGCTGGAAAGGATACTCGGAAATGAAAGAAATGTGGATTTTGTTGTCTCCGGTGATATTTGAGCTCACGGTAAGGAAATTACGTTCTATAATTTATTAGTTCAAAGTTCACCTTCATTTTAAAAGAATTTATAATTGTGTCTTAGGTAAATGCAATCTTCCTACTAAACATTTTGCGCATCTTGCTGAGGAAAATTCGAAATTCTCACTCAAGACAGGGTTCATCTCAGATTAAGTGATTTCAAATATAACACACATGCTAGATTCTAAGGTTGAACATTATAATTACTCATATTTCTATATTTCTCAGAGCGGCATCTAAAGCAACAGCTATTCTATTCCCGGTACTGGGACTCAACAATTTGCTTTTATTCTACAATCCGGGTGAGACGTATAATAAATATATGGTTCCAGTTAACACGTTCTTTGGTTCAACTCAGGTAACACCATACATAACTGTTTGATATTTATAACTTCCCTAATTTGGGTTTGAAAAATCTTATTTTGTACAATTGATTTTGAATTAAAAGGGCATATTTGTAGAGATTGTTTATTGCTTCAACAATAAAGAAGTATGGAATGCTATTAGCCGATCTTTCCAAAGGACCACCGCTAGTAGAGTGATCACATTACATCAAACGGAAACATGGCAACAGCGACTTAGAAATATGGGCAGAGGAATGATCACAAATCATTTTGGTAGACGCCAAAGGAACCAGAGAAATGATAATATCGTAGAAGAAGCAGTGTAGAATTTGATATAATTCAAAACAACCGTTATACTTCTTTAGGCATAAACTAGATACTTTTAAACTTGTTTTTCAATTTCAACTTTAAAACTCAATTACTGATTTACATACATATGAGTCATCAGTACTTTTGTAATGACTTTTCTCCTTCATTTGTTGGATTTTTAAATCAAAATGAAGCCATCTCAATTCACAAGTACAAAATGTATTCTGGATTGCATTTTGATACGTTATATCAGCCTGAAATCATATGGAAATATTCAGAAATGACATGTAAATTTATACTGTAAAGAGACTTTGCACTTTCACCCTTGCAGTAATCTCTGAGCCAATTAAAACCATTCGTTTGCACTAATCCATTTCTAAAGCCACGTAACTTGAAACAAAACTTACTTATGCTCTACGATTCCAGTTTTATCATACTTCTACAAAACAATCTTATGCCAAATGTTATAGTGCAATTATGAATCGAGTTTACCATGAAATAGGATTTTTGGGTCGTAGTGGCTACCTTGTGAACATTTTTCTTCCTCTGTGTTTTTATCGGGCTGGCTTATAGAACTTCAACGAGTTTGTACGAAAGCAGAATCAAGTTTCGATTTTGATGTCAGTCTTTCCTGGAATACTGCTTGGTAAGTAGGTTTTTAGAACATTCAATAAATAAAAGATTCAGAATTTTAAAAAAACCACTCACGCATCTGGAAAACGTTTGTTGACTTACCTCTTAAGAGTACGTGTCTTGATATTGAGTAAAACAATAAAATTTTCATCCTAGCAACTTAAAGGTACATTCTTTAGCTTGGAACCCAGTCATTATGCAGGCAAATTTATTATTATACCTTACAATGTTACTGGTTATCTAAAATAATGTCACTGGATCATATTCGCTAAGAAAATAAACAGAATTATGGAATGTCATAAAAATGGAAGCCTTTATATATCTTTTCCTAGTTTGCTAGTGATATGCTTGTAGCCTTTCATCTAACTTCAAGTAATATAATATAAATTTTCCAGAAATAAGTTCTACGTCATATTTTTATCAAGCAACTAAACCTTTTGTTACGATTACATCACCGCCACTATATCACATTTCCTTACTGAAAAGAACTTACCATAACATAATCTTAAAATTCATGTCATTTGTCAAAAAGATTGTTATAGAGACTCTATATATTATTTATGCTGCGAATTAAGTAAAAAACTTTCCATAATAAATTGTTTTGGTAGTAATGAGAAATGTAGATACTTGGGCTTGTGTATTATTCATCAATATAGTGTGATATAGTGTTTTATAAATTTAAATATTATGGATCCATCATACAGTTGTTACAATCGTCTACCTTCCTTTGAGGTTTTTAATTTTCATTCTACAAAGTTCACAAATAATAAATTTGTACGAATGTATTTACATTTCATGCAATTATAACTTGTTTACACGTTTAAGAGGCTTTAGCATTAAAGTAAAATATTAAACTTATCACAACACTCTTATGTTCTCAATTTCAAAATAAATAGAACATTATGGTATCATAAAATTCTTTTTCTATGTACGTTAGAGTTTTAGAAAGGTTTCGCATAATTCAATATAATATTTTTCATAATCCCGAATATGTTTTGCCTGAAAATTTAAGTGATGTACCTCAACATATTTTTGTCAATATCTGAAACTTACGAAAATTATTCACATAAAGTATGAATGTGTATTACTCCTACGAAATGGGGCGACTTATTTCAATCCGCTAAAATATCGCGTATATTCAAGCAATTCCTACATGCAGTTTATCGTTTGAAAGAGCATTTCATGTAGATAAATCTACGCTAAACACTTGTCGAAATTTTAAACCTACATTAGTCGCCCTATTTAGTAGGAGTACCTTAAAATGTGGAACGGTACAAATATGTGATGTACATTCAATACAAAAATTACAAAAATGGATTCTGTCATTTGAAGTTTTTCATTGTCTGGTTGTTGGTCAGTTTTGATAAACGTCAAGGTATAGTCTATTGGATAATAGGTAGACTACTTTAGTTTCATAGGGTGTGATAAAGTGAGCCAAAGAATGAAAATAAGGATGGAAATATTCACAAGATAAGAGGATAAATAACAAGGATAAAAGAAAAGAGATACCTTTGCTAGAAGCCATAACAACCAAAGCACCGCCAACATAATAAAGTATGGAATAGAAGCGGTGTTTCTTTTAATTTCGTTATCTTGAACAAGTGTATGAAACTAAATGGTAATATTTGCTTTTCCAAAGCCATTCAAAGCTCTTTAGAGAGTTTTTGGACAAGT
This sequence comes from Willowsia nigromaculata, assembly GCA_034700605.1. NCBI lineage: Eukaryota > Metazoa > Arthropoda > Collembola > Entomobryomorpha > Entomobryidae > Willowsia > Willowsia nigromaculata. The sequence goes on along the minus strand of JAQIXX010007860.1, from coordinate 1,488 downwards.
CAGTTTTATAGTCTGAAGTATTTCATGACGGCAATAATGTTATTTGGGAAGCTTTTTTGTGAAAAATTCTTTGTTTACTTTTGGCTGGTGCTGCTTCCATTCTCTGTACGTCAGATGATTCGCTGAAGTTGCAAAAACCATTGCAAAGATGGCACACGCAATGTCAGTGACAACTAGTCGGAATTGTATATTGTATGAAGTATTATTCACTTTCAGGAAAATTTTTAGTGTTATAACTGATACATACTATACATAATATGATGTATTTGATTTTTGGGGTTTCAAGCATCCAGGTAAAGTCTATTTTAGAAACATCTTTGCTTCTTTTCATTTCACATGAATTTTCATGAGAGAGAGTAGGGAATGAAAATTGGTAATGCAAAACAAATTATTTAACAATCGCAATTTATGTATGTTAAAAATTTACTTGTCATATGGTAGTGGAATATTTGCTTAAATTAGGTTCAGATTTACTGTAACCCCACACACAATTGAGGTTTTGGGTTGTCCTTGGCCAAAACAGGGCATAAACATGCCATATTATTATACATGTGTTCTCCCAAATAATAGTATTGCGTCAAATATCATAGTGAAAGTTGTATCAAAAGTGAAAGAAACTCTCCTAAAAAGGTTTTCCCAACACCCTAAAAACCCATACGTCAGGTTAGCTGATCTCACCGCGTTTGCTCGCTTTATAGTAATTTGATTTTCAATCAAACTTGATGAGTACATCCTTGCTCGAGTTTTATTCACAAAAACCACTTTTTATGAGAACTCCGATGATATCTCTTTATTAGAACAGTAGACAACCCGAATGCTCATACAAAACTGTAAACAAAACTGGCTAGAAAATTACTCCAATACTTTGTGGGGAGCTCTGAAAGCAAATTCATGTTGTTGACACTACTCCCCAGAAAAATGATGTAATAACAACGTACACCAGAAACTTGGCAATGTCAGAAACACTCATTAAAAGAATTGAAAATTTGATATAAGTTTCCACGCAAATTTTAACTCTTGTAAATGTGTTCATGCTCCTCTAACTGAGTATCTAAAACGATCCAACATGAGATAATTATGAGCAAAAATTTGAAATATTTCAAAAGTAACTAGAAAAGTTGCAATGTAGCGTGACATAATTATCACACTGGCTAGAGGTGTGTTGGAGTAGATGGCCTCCGCAAATGCCAGCAGAAATACTAGGTATTTGCACAAAATTTGAATCATGGTTCAAAAATTATTACGAGTTTATATATGAAAAATTCCTCAATTGGAAAGGAGGGAGGAAGGGATCCCACGATACTAGGAGCATGAAATAGCGAAGCTTATTTGTTGGTACAAATAGTGCTTTGACCATGAGTCCCATAACTTCAGATTGAGATTTGAACCAATAACGTTTACCTAATGGATTGTTTCTTCCCACCAAGGTCCAATGGTCTCAACTGCAAATGCTATGAATATGTTTGTAGCCGTCATTGTAAATATGGG
>JAQIXX010007859.1:0-10325 GCA_034700605.1 Willowsia nigromaculata | reverse complement strand
ACATAGAAAGATTAAAGAGGTTTGAATTCATCCTACAGTATAAGCTTATGGGTATTGTTTTGTGATAAATGGCTAGTAGAAAAAAGAATCTTTCAGTAGCTTGTGAAGTCTAGTTTTCTTGGGAATTGGATGGATGGTACTTCCGTCCATTTTAAAAGAAAGCTACTTAAACGACTAATTTTTAAACAATTTTGAAACATGCAATATAAACCATATTGGGGAAAAGAGGCTTATTTCATCAAGCATCGAGCAAGTCTTAAAATAGCGTTCATGTATAAACTAAGCACGCCACTGCCAATATTTCATGTCTTAAACCTAAAAGGCTTAAGTGCTTTAACAAACGTAGCCCTTGGGATACTAGTAACGAAGTGAGTATCCAAACTTTAAAACATAGAAAACCAAATTGGATAACATTAATGTGTTATACATTTATTGGTGTTACATAATATATGAAGACTTCATTTATAATGCTTACGTGTACATGGATTTACTCTTGTAGTTTTTGTAGAAAAGGTACTATTTGTTGAAACATTCTGGAACATAAATTCTGAAATATACGATAAAGAAGGGGCTTAATTCTTCAAATTTCAGGCAAAGTTACATACACAAACACTGGGCAAGGTACATGCGCTGATTTTAAAGGCATGCTGTTTGCACTTGTTGGACAGCAGAGACGTATCTACATCAGACTTTACAAGTAAATATTTATATATAATCGTTCCCGAAGTACTCTTTGCATTTCCCACTAGCGTTTAATGCATTTGTTAAAACGGTGCTTAATAGCTTATAGCTAAGACATAAGCCTATTATTTCACAAGCCTTAATCCTATTTCTCTTTCCAAGAATTCAGTTTTCCTCTGAATCTAAAATAGGCAGAGACACAGGTTTTGAGAGACCTAGTATTCTGTTTATGCTTAAGACGTTCGATTATCTGTTTTTACATCTACCCTTCTGAAACGCTCTATATTCTTTTGAAATAGATAACGTTGATGGGTTGTCATGTTGTTTTCATGTGTTGGTTTTCTCATAAATTGCAGCTAAAATATTTACTAGCATTTATGAACTGTAAAGCTTACTGTGAAGACTAAGAGTTTTTCTTGACAAAGCTAGTTGATAAGTTTATAATTTTGAAGGTTTGAAACTGTAATAAGCTTGTAGTACAGGATCCAAAAATTTCTCTTTACATACACCAATTTCTCCTTAAAGTGGTAGAAGAATTTGTCCTGGTTGACCCACTTCAGAATAATTAGGTAAAATATTGAAGAAAAGGCTCTGTTTGAAATTAAAAATTGGCTTGCTAGCAAGGAAACCGAAGTGTACCTATAATGCTTTCGGAGCTAATACCTTAAAAATTGATTGAAAAACAAATAGTTTCTAACTTAAACTAAACTACACAGTTAAAAAGGTATACTATGTGTAGAGTAAAATATAACTCTGGTTAGGGTGAGAAGTGCGTTCATCCTATTCCAAGTACTCAAAGCTTTCTAAGCAGAGAGTAAGCCGAGTTACCCCAGACATTATTCGATATCAAGTAAATCATGCGTACACTATATCGAGTAAAACCTGAATTCTTCATATCGAGTAACGTCGGTAACCCCACATCGAGTATGATCCATGTACCCCATATGAGGTTTTATGAGCAACATATTGGCGGTATTTTTTAATGAGCGTTACTTTAAATGGAGTTATGCATGTTTTTGTGCATTAAATTAGCCACCACATTTAACTTTACTACAATTTAAATACTAATATAATATACAACTGTTCTGATTTTATTCAAACATACAAGGTAATTAACAAAATTATGAATACAAATTACATTTCGAAACATAATCGACACAACAAATCAAAGCCGACACATTATCTGACCCATTAAAGCCTGGACGACTGGAGGCAATTCGGTTTCTTTATACGGCTTGCCAAACACGCCATGCTGAATAAACAGCCAATGATTGTAGGATTCAATCGGTAATGGCCAATACAAAACAGTGAAGCTTTTAAAACACGTGTCCAGGGCAACGACGAAGCTTGTCCCACACGGGATCGCGACCTTGCTTATACTGACAAAAAATGATTGAAAATCCAAATCACTAGAACTTCCAAGCGCAAGAATGAATGGTGCCATTCTCGTATTCTCACTAAGAACTTCAGAGACATGAGTATTTCTCTGCAATTACACAACAAAATGTAAACACTAACGACATTTTCAAACTTAAATTATGAGAATTGATACATAATTACAAACATAATTTCTCTTAAAATTTTTACGAGAATTTACCGATCGAAACATAATCATGCTTCTAAATGACTCCAAGTCAGATGCTTTTACTGTACATTGTCGTTTCCGGACAACCCTGGAAGGCATCCGGCGCTTCCTACTTGACGTGCCTGGTCCGTTAGTGTCGTCATCTTCACTATCTGCATCTGCAATTTTCCGACCACATGAGGGAAGAATATACGGTAGCATACAAAACGCTGTGATGGCGATGTCATCTAAACAATAAATAATTAGTATTACGTTCGATTAAATTTCAAATCAATGAAAATATAAATGAAAGCCAGTTGACTTACCATCATTAAAATCGTACCGGTGCTTGGCAACGTCCAGCTTCTTTTTGTAACTAATTCCACTTTCTTCAGCGTACTCCAGCAGCAACTTGGATACCTTGGGCCAGCGTTGATATAGTATCAATGCAAGTGAGGGATGGCGAACATTGAAGTCTTGAATAATCTGTGGAACATAGGCGAAACAAAAAATTCATTTTTCAGTAATTTTGTTCCCAATCATTAATCCCCTTTTATCTATCAATGTCATCCTGTTTTACATTTATCTACATGTTCTACTTACCATGTTGGGCGTGTCAAAAAGTCGTGGCATCCTCTCCATTGCCTTTTGAAGTCCAAAGATTTTTTGCTCTCGAAATACACGCAGAAGACTGCGTCTCATAAAAACGGTGTCCTTCATAATGATTGGCACGTCAGATCCAATGTTGTGCTTCAGGTACTCCAACTTGGAATCAGCAGGTTGTGGATTTTCTAAAAAATTGGAAATAAATGGAGTCAAATGAAGCATTTATATTGCTGTCAACTTCCGCATTTGTAAACATGATAATTAGTGTAAAATTGACGTTAAATTCACCGTGCTCATCCTCAGAAGTCCAATTTAGGTGTTCGATTTCCACTTGTGGTGAGTATTTCGTACTTTTATCCATTGACAGTCGTTTCCGTTGATTTTTAAGCCTGTCTTCAAGAAATCCGGTTGCTCCTTGTCCCTTCATTGTGTGGAAGAACCACATTTGCCACCCAAATTCCTTTCGACGACGATCTCCAAGAGCCGGAAACATAATCACGAGAAACCTCGCCAGTTGCTTAAGCGCCTCCTTGCTTGGGCTAGAAATTTAAAAAGATGACACTGCTTTATTACTTATCTTGCAATTGTCCTGCAGGTACTCAATATTACTGATAAAAGACAACAATTGACCTACCTAGTGCCTAGTTTTTCGATTGCACTATCTATCAAAACTGCTGCAATGGCTTGCCGATCAGAGCGAAGAATAAACCGATCCTCTGGAATCCTTTTTGTGATGATAGGGTTTGTTGGAGGTGATGCGAGTAGTACCTCATCAATTTTCTTAAAATAAAAATTCGAAATCGAATTGATTAATAACAATTCCAGACGATGTGTCATAATTTTATCATTTCGACAACATGAATCAAACTTACAAATCCGAAAATGTTCCTTGAAAAATCGGTTGATGGAGGCGTTAACTGGGGTACGTGAATTGAACCTGAACTTGTAGTGCTTGTCTGACTGAATGGCTCATTTGGTGTACCCGGCGAGTTCCAACCAGCAATATCATGAACCAGCAGTGGATTTTGAGATGATTCAACAGGTAGTCCACCCGTCGTTTCCTTCGAAATGAGCTCTTCTTCCTCCTCCTGTTCTTCAGTAGGGATTCTCCTCAGTTGTGGTGGTGTGTTCAAGACAAGCCTTGGGCTGTGATCAAATTTCAGTACCTATTCAAATTCCGGAAGTACAATTACGAAATAATTCGTTAATATTGTTGACTAAACAATTTTTAAGCAGTTTAAATATTAATATTTCTGTCTTACTGAAATGGTTGACTTTGGCTTGGGTTCCACCTGTTTGATTTGTTGGACTACGTTGGGAGCAAATGAAAGCCCACGATCTCGAATTTCACGTTCGCTTATGAGAGAAGCTTCAAAAAGTGACACACTATCCGATGATTGGAGTTCCTGTTTCAATTACGTTGTGAACTTCTAAGCTTACTTACAGTAGTTAAATTAACTCATGTATTAAATTCTTTTGAACGACAAGGAAATATAGACACTATTATCGTTTAAAATGAAACTGCTAAGCCCATCAGCAGGTTGAAAATGGTCAATACTATGAATATCAATTATAGAAGCACCTTCTTCATCGGACAATTTATAGCTACCTAAGTGGTGAATATATTCACTTGAAAATTGAGATATCAGAAAATAACATTCGTTCTCAGTTTCTATTATAATGTTGATTCTTCCAAATGTAGAAAATTGTGAACAATATTGAAGAACAATAAATGATCCTACCTCAAAATCACAGCCGTTGCAAGTAATTCGTGTGAAAACCTTCAACTCATCAATACACTTAGTACCGAATCTATCCTTTAACACTCTAATATATTCATCATTTTCAATTTGATTACCCATAATATATTTTTCACCTAAGTCTACGTTCATTGGAGTAAACAGTACTTTGCTCTGCAGTTTGAAACACAACGAAAGCTGGTGCCGATAAGCTAATGTCTTCGAAACATTAATAAAATTGCAAGATGCATGAGCAGTTGTCTTAAAAAACTTGTGTTTAGCCTCAAAAGTCATACTCCAAAATGTTCGAAGCGGCCCGATCTCTAATGGAGCTTCGATAATGCGTCATGTGATGGTGTTTGGGCTTCAGTGTCTTTTGGAAAAAGTCCTTATACCTTGTTAAAAACTCTGCTACAAGAGAGTCTAAATACACGATACCGCCTTTGGAAATAGAAGTTGATAGCAAAATAAGTAAAATCTCTCGACAAATTAGAAAAATCTCCCATTCTTCCTCATCATGTGGAACGAAGTCACCAATCATGATAGGCGTAAATATCATTAGAGATAACATTTGAGACGCATTTTGACCTAATTTAGTATCATTTTTTAAATGACTCATTTTTAACTGTGAGGGTTTTGTTGTTCTATGCGCTCGTCCATAGTCAAAAGACTCTATTCGGTAATTTAGCGTGTCTAATGTAAAATGTTTTTTAGAAACGAATGAGTTAATTAATAAAATGAATAGATCAGGAGCCACGCCTTCTAAAATGTCGTGCATAACATCAAATGTAAAGGAATTCGTTACATGAAAATATGGAAGTTGGTTAAGTACAGATTCAAAATTGATTCCAGTTGACCTCAAATCAACGAGGCCTATATCATCTGAATAGTTATTTACGTTTCGAAGCTGGTCAACACATTCAACCGTTACAGATCTGCATTGTGTTTTGTGAAGCTTACACCGTCGGCACGGGTAGTTTGCAGTAAATCCTTCACTAAAGCCTAACATAGTATGCAACCCTAAGTTATCACCAGTTACTTGAGCAAGGGCAACTTTATAAGCGTACTTAGTATTGTCGGATGTGAACGAAATTCCTTCTTGCCATAGCTCTTTTAACTCATTTATAATTATGCTCATAACTTCGTTAACTGATGAGCTTTTCATGTCGACTGTTTTAAGAGTAGCTAATAAATATATATTGTCAATGCTTGACAGCATATGCTGAGGCAGGTCAAGTATTGAAAAGTAAAAGTTAGCTAATTTGTGCTTTCCGCTTTTGGAACCTAATGGATTTGCAATTTCGGCATCGTCATAATATATAATAATGAAGATTGTATTTCTAGGAAACTGGCCCCTTTGAAAAAGTTTTCCTTCACGAAAATTGGAGAACCACTCTCCGTTATACGACTTATTTAATTCTAAAATTGAAAAGAATCCAGGAAGACTCAACAAGTTTATGAGTGTTTCTTTAAAGGGAACATACTGCATTGACACTGGTTTGTATTGTTGAACTTGTCCCCTGCCCTTTCTGGATAAAAAGTGAATGTCCGAGTCTAGGGTTAATTGTTTTGGAAGAACAATCATTTTTTTATTGGCAAGATACTTGTCTAACTTGTGTTTAGTGTCTGTTTTGGAAAATATCGAAAAAATTTCCTTGATTTTACAAACCTCTTTCAAAGTATTTTCTGTAAGATTAGTATTCTGTAACTTTGACATGACAGATCGAATAGTTATGTCTACTGCTAAAGTCAATAAATTTTTAACGCTAGAAATAATAAGGTCACCAGTACTCATTGGGACTTTTCCTGATTGCATTATGCTGCACATTAATTTCATTAAACTTTTCAAGCAAACAAAATTCATCATCATTGGTACTATTGTTAAGGAGATCATGTTCTTGATCGGGTGTTTGATAATTATCAAAAGTTCCTGAACTACAATTAATTTTAAAACCTTCATCTAAATCTATGTTAATATTACTTGAATTGACTGGTTTGCGAAACGTAAAGAATTTTCTCATGTGCTGCAGATATGACTTTCTATTAAACAAACCTTTGCATGTTGTGCATTGATATTCCGAGTTACCAGTTAGTTTATGATGACCTGTTAAATGACCTTCTAACTCTTTCAATGTAATAAACCCTTTCATACAATAAGAACATACGTAAACTAATCCACTTTTCAACTGAGAGATAGCATTCCAAATAACAGCACGATGACCCACAGCAGGAACTATCCCCGTCAAGTCTTCCTTCTCGATTGAGGTGAGACTGGCGTCCGTGATTTTGTTTTCTGAAAAATAAATAAATAGTTTTAATATCTAGTGCGTCAGCAGGGTCAATAAATTACTTCACCTTATTGTCATTTATCTTACCTTCAAAAATAGGTAGGTACTCTCCTAGTCCAAGAGATGTCAAAATTCGGTTAATTTCTGTAGTGTCAGCTCCTGCCATTTTGTCGCACTAATAAACACTAACTTCTCTTGTCGAATGTGTTAAAAATTAGACTGGATGGATGAAAGTTTTAATTACTGCTTTCGAAACTCAATTAACACAGAAAATGGGATCGACTTTCCTTTGTGAAAAATATCCCAAAGCACAATGCGTGAATAAGCATGCGAGACTCAACTGTTTTGCTTTTCTCTGCAACCCAAGGCAGGTGGGAATGCCGTCTTCCCTCCAAAACTGAGATTACCCTACTCAGAGTAGTGGGTACTTGGACTGGACTATACAATACTTTATGCATAGTAGTTCCTGGAAGTATCGAATCAAGTTACTCAATATATACGATTTTCGTGTGCTACCTTATCTAAAGTGAGTAGAAATCATACTTATGGGGTTGCATTTACTTTATATGAACGACATCAGTACTTTACTTCATGAAACCAAGAACAAATTTTTAACTGTGTATTGAGTAGTATATTCAACCCCGATGAATAATTTTAAAGTATTGTGTGTCCATATATTGACTTGAATAAACTGTCTGATGAAGTTTCGGGTTAAATTGTTTCTAACAGATTTCATAGCACATCTAAAAGTATCTGTCATTGGACGATCTTCTATGTTTTTGTCAAGTGAACTTAAGGACAATCAAATCCAAAAATGTTCTAGTTTTAGTACTAAATATTTTAATTTTTAAATACGAGCTCGTACGTCCAGCTGCTAAAAAAAGCTAAATCAGTATTTGTAGCATAAAAATAAATAAGCTGACGTGACTGAATGATTCTTAGCCGAAGAGCCCGGGCAAGCTCCACAAACGCTATAAAATACATATGTATACTTAGAACAAGAGCAAGCGCTAGATCTTAACGCATCCTGTTTGAAAGCCCTCTGAACCAACAAATCAGATTTTTTTCTTCTACGACTTATGTACAATTTGTTGAAAACAAAGTTGCAGTACCCAATTATTTTGCACACGGATATTTGCTGAATTGGAACTCGTGTGTGGACTTGAATTATTAAACCCTTTTAAACTTGCAAATACCTAGTAAATACGTACAGCCAAAAGTATAAACCTAACACAATAACGATTGAAAAGAAATTTTAAGATCACAATTTTTATTTCGCCTTGGTTTTAATGTAATGGAGTTGAAGATGGGTTTCCAATGTGAAATTTGTGGGCAAACATTCACGACCAAATGGGGACGAAATCATCATGTTAAGGTAATCCACGAAAAGGTTCGATTTCCATGTCAGCTTTGTAACAAAACACTTTCATCCAAACACAAATTAGAACTACATATAAAGGCTCACAGAGGACAGCTGGATTACTGGATCAAGTCATTTGTTAGTCAAGGGACACTCAATCAACACAGGCGTATTCATTTGGAGCAAAAGAAACACAAGTGTGAACTTTGTGACAAGGTGTTTCACGACGTATCCAACGGGAACAAGCATCTGAACACTCACACAGGAGAAAAGCCATACAAGTGCAAAACATGTGGACAGTGTTTTGGACTTAAAGGAAATCTAAAAAGCCATGAACAGACACATTCTGAAGAAAAACCTAACAAGTGCTCAGTTTGTTCCGCATCCTTTAGACGAAACGGAGATTTGAAGAGACATCAGCAAACTCATATCAACTTACCACTGATTTTATGTCCAGAGTGTCCAAGGAAGTACCGAACAAGAAAGAATTTACAAAGACATTTAAAGACACACCAAACGAAAATGAACAAGCCAGTTTTTGAATGCATATTTTGCGAAAAGTTGTTGTACTTCCATTCTGAACTCAATAGACATTTGAAGATTCATGTTGGTGAGACGCGAGTGTTTTGTGAGTTGTGCGACAAAGAGTTCTCGTGTTCTAGTGCCAAAAATGTTCATATCAGACGCCAGCATACTCTAGAAAAACCTTATACATGCTTGAAATGTGGCATGCAATTCGCTTCAAAATCTGAAGTAAAGACGCATTTTGTCGTCCACTTGCCACTAAATCAACCCAAGCCACACGTCTGTCCATTTTGTGGGAAAGGCTTTTATTTCCGTGAAAGACTTTTTGGACATCTTACAGCTCACATAAAAGAAAAGGCATACAGTTGCAATGACTGTGAATATGAAACTGACCGTCTTAGTAATATGAGACGACATGTTGGGCTTGTACACAAATCATAACCAAATATGACGAGCCTTAAAAACTATGAATTATTTGGTATTATTTGTTACAAAAAATGTACAGAGTGAAGTGAAGTTAAAAACAAATTGAGGAATAAGAATGTTAAGATAGTTGCAATTAAGGTCTGGTACTGCTGTCTATTGTTTGTATTATCATGTTCTACTATGGGTGTATGTAACCTGAGCGCTGCGGGATAAGAGAATGCAAATGTATTGTAACATCCGATAACAAATTAGTTTCTATAATACTTCACTGATATATTTATTTAGTAAAACTTTTCCCACATAATCAAAAAACTTATGCCAATACTGTTATTTTTATACAATTGTATGTTGATTAAAAATGCGATTTATCCAATTAAAATTTTTTGCTTTGTAAATACTAATTTCTTGAAGATCTACAATTCCAAACCGATTTATCGTCACAGAGTGCACTGTTTTTGAAATATATTAAAGAAGCTTAGACACTTAGTTAGAGAAATCGTATCATTTTCTAATTGACATTGAAAATAGTTTTAATGTATGTGCAATTTCAGGTATTGTTTTTAAGATAATCTTTGATTACAAACCAGCACCAAATCGCATCTGCAGACTTTGTCATTCAACTTATTATCGGCCACCGTCGTTTTTACACGTTCACACGTTTTCATGCTTCTATACAAGTAAGCCAAACCCCTTTTTCTCGCGATGATAGAATTGTTTCCTAAGAACTACCAAATTACTGTTCAATATCCGACGTTTTTTGAAGCAAAGTATTCCTTTTCTAATGCCTCAAAAATTAAAAAAAATCCCTTTGATATTTAAGGGAAAGAAAATAAATACGCATAACAGGTTATTATTTTGAATGTACATATTCCATTTGATATATTATGAATATGAAGCAATATAATTGCATGATGAAGCATGAAGAAGTTCGTGCCCTTTAGATTTATTCATTGTATAGGGTAAATATAACTCCTAACTTCTTTGTGTGCATACGTTTTGTGTAAAAAGCTAGCAATTTTTGAAATATTGAGAAACTGTTCACGCCGTGACCTGTTCTGATATGATGTAGAATATTGAACAGTGATGCGTTCTGGAATGAGTCTCGTGTGTTGTTGAAGGTTTGAGATGAGGAGGAG
>JAQIXX010007858.1:0-10327 GCA_034700605.1 Willowsia nigromaculata | reverse complement strand
CAGTTTGTGAATGCGTCAAGGAATTTTTGCTGGATGAGTAGAAAGCTTGTAGGGAGAAATACTTCATATTGGAAGTTTGCAAGGAGCTGTCCAACTATTTGTATGTGGAACTAACATATACGTTTTATGTTGTAAGTAGGAAAACATTCCGGCAATTATTTTCTCACGGTATTGACTTCCTCATTATCTTGCCTGATATGTAATCGAGACATTTTCTTAATTTTTTATATCAAAGGCAAAATAAACATCACCTCTATATATTGCACACACGATCAGTGTACGCAATACCAGATTGATTTAAGGAAGCTTGCAAAAGAACTAATCACAAGTCACGCAATGATAATCACTTTGTGAAATTTTAATATAAGTCAACTGAAGGTCCATCGTTTCTGCTCCATACTTAAAACAAATCCAAATGAATCAATCCCAAAATCTCAAGCCCAAAAGGATTACATTTGGTTTAAAAATATGCTCATACTCCGACCATCGACAAATCAGTGTGGCCACTTTGTATTCAAAACGCGCATAAGTATATCAACGCTGTATACTAGATACATTTTCTGCATTCAGCGTGATATTTGGTCATGAAATGAAACCGCATTCGCTTGCATAAAGCTATCTTAGTTTGTGTGCATAATTCATGAATAATTTATTCGTGTGGGGTGTATCTTTTAGTAATTCCCCTAAGCCAATGTGTGTTTGTACGGGCAAGGATATGACATAGCATTTCATGGAGTTTTCAAAATATCGCATGAAAATTACATAAAAATTAAGCTGATTTTCTATTGACCGGTTTGCAGTAATCGCTTAAAATTATACATACGCTTGAATACCTATCTAATGAAAGTCTCATTCCTTTTTCACAACAAACAAATAACTAACAGTCTACAAAACTACCATATTAAAAGTAAAAAGAGATCGTTTCAAAGCGTTCGATATACCTTCAGTTTACTTTTTAAAATTTTCGTTGAATTGTACGTATGAAAAAATACTGACAAGTAAGTGAGCTTCTGAATAGCAATTTGAATCAATACGTATTGAAGTTATTTTGAATGAACTAAAAGTTGACATTGTTGACTAAGAAGTACATTCTTAAAGAAGTTTCGATTTTTCAATCAATTTGCTTGAACGTCATCGTCACATTTATGAAACCATCAAGCAGAGCTGCGAAATAATTCCGCTGTCTCCTTTTTCAGTTTCCCCACATTTCCACAAGCGAACGATATTGGTCTCGTGTGCCTCAATATTTTTCTGATATGCCTCCTCATTTTGATTATTCCCAACAGATCAACTTGTATTTTCCAAGAATCAATGATCCCACTTGACAGGTCATGCACTTTAGTGACCAGCGGGAGAATTGTATGAGTTACCGCATTTTGGATTACCACAGCTCCAAAAACCGCCCCGAAAACGAAAGGCCTCATCATTTCCCATCCGTACAAGCAAAATGCATTGGAGAAAGTCATCATGAGAAAGCACACTCCCATCGCAGTGCTTGCCATTTGTCCACATGCATTTACGTTGGTTTGTCTTATCCGGAATAGCTTATCATACTCAGATAACACTGAATAGTTTAGTTGGGATTTTGTGTATTGGTTCAAGCATTCGTAGAAGATTGGTGCCTCAAGAAGCATTATATTGCACATGAGGCTTACCGTACGCAGCATATCAGAAGCGATGAATATCCCAGCAGTTATCCAAAATAATGTAATCGGAATCCAGAAATAGGTGGACATAATTTGAATGTAGATTTCCCCCAAAACTTGTTGGAGAAACCAATGAGATGGGTCCAATGCAGGGTTCAGGACAAGTACAGCTGGAACCACGACAAAGGGCACGACATGGAGAAAACAAACACTTGAAATGTTAAAACATCCGACGAAATCATGTTTTGAGACCTTGATTGATTTCTTCAAATTTGGTTTCTCTTGTCCTTCCATTTCCTTGCCATAGTCGATGAGTAGGTTTATGCAGAGGAGGAATTCGTGGGAGTAGTAGATCAGATCTCTTGACATTCCAATATTGAGACATCCAAGTAGAATAGCTAAGAACCAAGATCCACATGTGATCAAAGGAAATTTTCCATCTTCGTATGTGTTAAGCCTCCAGATAAGCGTAGCGGTGACAAAAAGCAATCCAAAAATAGAAATTAGAAATGATAGGTACCAAATGTACAGAAACTTGTTACCACTTTTGCGATAGTCATATTTCCCTTCTTCTGTGTTCCAAAACATTATACAGGGAACACAATGAAATTTACTGAGTATTTCTTCAAGCTCTAATGCTTTAATTGTCCATCTGTTTGCCATTTTTAATGGTTTCAAACACTATCTGAATTATTTATATCTTGCCCAGTGTGAAAGAGTTTCTACGACACTAAATAAATTTTAAGGGGTCAGAACAAATGCTTCGAGCAAATAACTTTATTTCGAATTAAAATTTTAATTTGTCGATTATTGGATGGAAAAACCATTGATCAAATTATCTAAACCTAAATTATATTACCTGGAACTGGTAAAAGCAATTTAAAAGGTTATAAAAATCATATCAAAAAGAAAAATTAAGATTAAAACGTTTGAAGTCAAAGTTAAATTTTCGCAAGCTTACTGATCCTTCATGTTGATATGAACGATGCACTTTTTTAAACAAATTTGTCCGACAATTAGCGTTTGCAAAATGAAATTAGAAAGTACATAAGACACCTGTCCTGGCAACGTGAGGTTACGTAGTTGCATGTACTTGGCCATGTGAGCTTCGGATACATCATTACATTAAAGAAAGCATGAAATATCCACCGAGTGAATTTAACTTTTTAATTAAATTTTTAAAGTATGATTGATTGATTAAGTATTTTTTAGATTTGGATCATAAAATTAATGCGCAGATGTTCCAAATACACATGCCAAAATAGTAAAAACGTCGTATTTATATCTCATATCCACACGTATAGGAGCATCGATTATATCTGAATAAGTTTTATTCCAAATATAGAGTCAAAAATTATGTTAAAGTAGAAAAAACATATTTTCGTAAATGCATTTTAAAACCACTATTTTAAATGTGACTTTCTAATAATAACCGAGCCCACCTGTATTTGTACGGGTTTATGCTTTAACAATTCCTGGGTTGATAAAAATATCCCATGAATATTACATAAACCCAATTGCAGAATATCTACTCACGTTTTCATATAATCGATTAAAAACGCGTGAGTACCTAACTAACAAAAGTCACACTCGTTTCTTACAACCAACAAATAATTAACAGTTTGTAGAATTACCACGTCCAAAAACTCAACAAAAGTATCCTCCTTAATTAAGTATATATTTAAAATTGTCACTCTAATTTTTAAGCATCCATTTAAAATCCGCTTTTTTATGTGTCCTACGGTTAAAGAAGATTCCTGATTCAAATGTTTGACGCTTCCCACCAACAACAGTAGGCTTCTTATTTCACCCTACAAATTTTTCAAGTTAGTTCCACTTGTAAATGTACACGCTAGTGCTAAAATTACAATGACAGAAGCTACTAAGCAATTTGCTATCATTGGCATGGATAACCGATGATGAGTGTTTATCAGAGATTCTAAGACGGGGGCAAGAAGATACAAAGAATTCCACATTATCAGAGTCTAAAGTACGCTGTGTTTGAAAGCTTGTTCATCAAACATTGTTCGCGATATTTTGACACAGCTTGTTGGAATGATAGTTCTCGTTTCATGATGCGTTTCCTAAGAATTTTCAAAAAGTATAGGTATAAGTACTGAATAAATAGAAACTATATGAAAATTTATAAAACCTTAATGTAGGGATCCATTTTTAAGCAAAAACCGTATAGCAAAGTATTGGAGCGGAAGTAAAAATCCAGCCGTTAATGCTTATAAATGAATAGTAGAAGTCAACTAGTTCATATAAAAATGCAATTAAAATATTTAAATAATAAATATGTGCAGCATTCTTAATTTATATGGACCACTATTCCAGAATGCCAGTTCCTGGAATAACTTTCCTTCTTCTGATTAGTCCAGATGTAAAATGCATCAAAGATGAGAAAGATTTTCTTTTACTCCCAAATGAATATTAGCATGTGGAATGTACTGTCTATGGAACGACTTAAAGTAGTGACAACTTTAGACGAAACAGCTTCCGGGGATTACCTACTATAACGCGAAGGAGGTGCCACTCTAACAAATGTATAGAGAAATTTGTGGGAAGAAGAAAGGCAGGATAATGAATATAATAAGTGTACTTTAAATTCGCATGGATTGTTATCACATATTATTTATTTTCAAATATAGTACATAACTTTAGTGTTGGTGCTGTTAAATCAATGATTTTTATTGTTCAGTATGTAGTCAGGTTTTTAACAATTTTCTACATTTTGTAATCGTCAAGTCAAGTCAGCTAATATCACCGAAAAACCCTTAAGTAGTCATTAAAACAACATATGCAACAATACTCCTTGCGATTAGGCTGTAATTTATTAATATTGCAATTCATTTCAATTTTTATTAATTATGTCGAATACTAGATTTGCTATCCTACGATAATCTCCAATAGTTCATTCAATAGTATTTATGTTAGTAGTTTCTCAGTTTTACCTCTATCTTGTAAAGAATGTTGTCAGTATTGAGAAATAAAATGGCTTATTTAACTACTTGATGAATTCTGTGCATTAAGATATACACTATTTATTTGTTTTGATCACTTCAAAAATATGATTTCTCAGCTTTATATATAAATAGATATCTTCTTCTCATGTACGGTATATACAAAAAATCATAAACGACACACGTCACACGAATTAAGCTTATTATGCTTTAGTTTTTTTAAATTACAATACCTGTATACACTTCTTATGTTTTGTAAGCAAATGCATTTGTGTTTGAGTCGACTTGTACTTGTACAGAACATCAAACCAGTTATAATAGTTTGCAACCGGTTTTATCGTAAAGGTCGCAATATGAACTGCATTCATATATCAATTAAATTACTGCACCATAGGTTCAAGACCATGGCTGGTTATGTCGAAGAACTGTGGAGTGAAAATATGTATAAAATCGCAATGCACATATATAAAGTACTGTAAGATTTAAGTAGCCGTCAGATCTCACTTGGTCATCGGGAAGATCATTCACACAATTTTATTAATAGAGGTTCAAGGCGAGCGTAATCAATGGCTATTAAATTATGAGTCTGTGAAAGAGCTCTCAAATCACAGACAACTGTGTTGACCCGAGTAACACTGGATTCAAGAAGACACCACATTTATTTAGTGTCTTGGTTAAAGTTATAGTTATGGTTAAGTTTTATAGTCTCAGACTGATAAGCTTAAAATGTGAACCTAAAATTTAGCAGGAAAACTGATTATGAGTGATTGAAATAATTAAAAACTCATTTAAAAATACGAGATTTTCAAATGGGAACTGATCAAGATGGAGCAAATCATCGGCATTCTGTATCATCACAGGAACTTAAAAATGATGAGCAGAAGAAACCGTTAGCGAAAAAAGTGAAATATTTTACAGCCGGGGTTATCTATTATGGAAACATTGCGTTTGTAAGTTTTCATAGAAATTTTACTATGGCTTTACATGATTTGCATTTAACAAACTTGTTGCATTTTAAAGGGGTGTGCACTGAATACATATGGACCTGCGATAACAACCATGCAAAATAAATATGAGACGGATGACGCGACGATTTCCAATGCTTTCAGCATTCTCACTTTATGCTACATGCTTGGAGCACTGGCTGGTATTAAAATTTGTGAATTGGAATTAGCAAATTGTGTGGTTGGAGGAAGAAATTTGATGAAATAATTTTGACTAAATAGCGGGACTCATTTACAACCATGTAAATCGTCAACTTGCGGTAATCTCAATTGTTACGACAATGGCCATGATGGTCTTTGTGACTCCGTTTTGTCCAACAATTACAACTTTTTTCGCATCTGTTGCAATTCTTGGACTCTGTTCGGGCTCCTATGATACTGCTCAGTTTGTTTGGATGATGGAAATGATGCAGAAGGATTGCCCACCGTATGTCCAGGCTCAGCATTTTTTCTATGCAGTGGGAACCAACTTGGTGTCATTTATTATGGCACCGTTTTTGGATAATAGTAGCCATGAGATGGATAATCAGTTGCGTGGCAATGGAACTATGGAACAATCCGTTGGGAAAAATGGAGTTATTGAAGATGCCTCCAAATTAATTATGCCTTATGCAATAGTTGGAATAATAGTTTCAATTAATGCTCTGGCGCAAATTTTCCTTTTCAATTTTATGAGATATTACCCACCACCACCAGAAGTGTTCACAGAAGATGAAATTGAACCGGAAGTGAGCGATACTAATGATTCTGGATTCAAAATTGGTAGCTGGTCACTTCCAAAATTGAGAGTGGTTCTTCTCTGTGTCAGCTTTTATGCTGCATATCAAGCCATGGAAATGACAACATTCCAATTCTTTCCAAAATTTGGACAAAATAGTGACCTCAAACTGTCCGAATCTGAGTCCAGCTATATCTTGACAGGAATGACAGCTTCATTTGCGATCTGTCGAGGAATCGCTATCGTTGCTGTGTTCAAACTATCCTTACAATTAATTTTATGTGTCAGTCTGGCACTACTTGTAATCGCCAACGGGCTTTTATTTATGTGGGGTCAGTCATCATTGCCAATGTTATGGGCGGCGGGGATCGTCTTTGGAATGGGATTTTCGAGTATGTATGGGTCTTTCAGCGCGTGGATGGAGAGAAGTCTAAAATTTACAAATTTTATTGCATCTATGATGCTTGTTGGGGGTGCCGGTATGGCATCCATATATCCAATCATTATTGGAAGTTTCATTGAAGAGAATCCTGGTGTTCTTAGTTACACGGCTGCAGCAAGTATTCTGGCTTTAACAGTGTCGATTGGTGTATTAAGTTATCTGACTCATAAAAATAAGACGAGATACTGAAAATCTCGAAGGATTGTGACATGAGACAAATAATTTAAATGCATTTTTTGAATAAACTTTTTGTAGATTGATTTGATAAAAAGGAAAAGATCACTTAAAAATTGCTTTAATTATTATGTAAAGTTTTTGCTATACATATGATGTGTAAATATTTATGTTAGTCAGTGCAATTTTTCCTAGTATCACGACAGTTTTTTCATTAATTACTTATGCGTTTGAAAAACTATATAAACCCATAAATGGCATTACTGAAAAGATTTACAATGACCATGAACTAAACGCTAAAATGAACAATGGTTTACGTGGAAAAGCCGTTTGGAGCATTTTTCACTTTATCCTACGCAAATTTTACAAATATAATGTACTGCTCTATTGTATGCTGGAAATTCAAGGTCCGATATTCCGACTCATAACTCATTCATGATAATGGGTAATACACATATCTAAATCTAATGAAATGAGTTTGTGCATTCAACATTAGGTACATACAGCACGGAAAGTATCATCTGACAAAGCAAATGTTATACTTGGATGTTTGAGATTTCCTTTTCATGTGGTGATAAAAATAGAAAAGATAAGTTGACGAACAAATACGTTTTTATCGCACGGTTAACTCATTCATGCATTTTATCCGTAACTTGCAAATACTCTCAAATGATCCACAACGAGTGATACAGTATGAGTTTTAGGCTCGTAGACATGTGAATAAATTTACGTGCATTTTATACTATGTGATAATTGAAAATTGTGGATAAAAATAAAATATATTAAATAAATTAAAAATATGTTTAAAAGTTAGTGCTTAAAATGATTACATTATTTACTGCCATTGCTATCATTGTCGCAATTGGACTGGTGAGGAAATTTTGTTGGAGAACCGAAACTTTTCACAATGAAATAAGAAGAGGTAGATTTTGCAAATTAATACTAGAACTAATCAAAATAATATTTATTTTCATCTTTAAGTAAGTTTTTATTCATGATAGAAAATTCAAATACAATTGTTGAAACTACGACATTTTCTGTGCCTGTTACTGGAACAAGCACTGCAACTACAGAGACACCCGTTCTTGCGCAGATTCCCACCGTTTTAAGAAACTTTGAGCCAAGTATCTGTCAATTTTGTTCAGTTAAGCTAATTACAGGCAAAGGTGTAATGCTCCAGGACTGTCTGCATGTATTTTGTGAGAATTGTTTAAAAATTGCAATAGAAACACGAAAGGATGAGTGCCAAATTCCATGCCCAATAGCAGATGAAACTGATTGTGGTGGGATATTGTTGGAATTGGAAATTAAGCATGTAAAGTCTTTTTATGACCAATGCATAACCAAACAGGTAATATATTATGATTATAATTGTGCATGTTGCATTACAGCTAGTCAGACCGGAAGTTTTCCAAGAATATTTAGATCGTTCTCTCACCCACGCAAAACTACAACTGAATGTTTTTACTTGTAAAAGTAAAGGATGCAAAAGCTGGTGTGATTATGAAGAAGGCCGAAAGATCTTTAATTGTCCTGAATGCAAACAACAAAATTGTTTGGCGTGCCATGCCATACATACTGGTCTAGATTGCCAGAAATTTAAGGGGCTATCTCTTAACGGTCAGTATTCTAAAATAGAAGAGCTTATGGTTCACGGGAGAAAGAATGATGGATGGGAACAACTCATTGAAATATTGTCAAAAGTTACAAATGGTTTAGACGCTAACACCAGCCTTCAGAATTTTGACATTCTTGAGAACACTATGAATTTTGAATGCTCAATTTGTTTCAACATGGATGTCCTCCCAGGGGAAGGAGCAATTCTCCAAGAGTGTCTCCACATGTTTTGTAAAGAATGTCTCGTTAACTTGGTTGAGTACAATGAAGATGTGTTAGTCAAATGTCCATACATTGATGGGAATTACTCATGTGTTGGATTCCTTCAACCGAGAGAAATTAAGGCTTTGGTTCCTCCGGATATATATGAGAAGCATCTCGAGCTTTCCGAAAGACTTGGTGAAAGCAGTATTGAGAACACATACCATTGTAAAACTCCTGACTGCAAAGGATGGTGCGTGTTTGATGAGGGGGCAACCAAATTTTTGTGTCCGCGTTGCAAAAAATATAACTGCATTACTTGTCAAGTAAGCTTTTAAAACAATACATAATTAATATGATTTGAATTACCCATTCTTTTTACATCCATTTACCAATAGAGCATTCATTCCGGATCATGTGAAGATTTCCAAAACCGATTAAAACAGAATGCAAATCATCAACTCTCAGAGAAAGCTGTTGAGGTGGATTGTTTTATTTCATAATAGACTAAAACGAGTTTTGAATAAACTAAATCGCTTTTCTTTAAATAATAAAGTAGTTTCTATTTCTACAGAGAATGATAAAAGCTGGAACGTGCATGAGATGTCCAAAATGCAAAATCCCGGTTCAAAAAACTTCCGGTTGTGACTCGATTAAGTGTTCAGTTTGCAAGCTTGAAATATGCTGGGTCACTAAAGGTGATGCACATCTACCTGTTTTCATAACATGTTAATGTTAAGTCAATGTAAATTAAAATTTATTGATAAATTTAGGACCAAGATGGGGTCCAAAGGGAAAAGGTAAATGTATAATAGCTTAAATATCATAAAATGAAATATAAAATCAGTTATGATTTTTAAAAATTGCTATATAGGTGACATTAGTGCTGGATGTCGGTGTAAAGTAAATGGACAAAAGTGTCATCCAAACTGTGGAAATTGTCATTAATCCAATGAATTCATTGGATTTCTGCATACCTGATTGAGTTTCAGAGTATTTTAAAACCATGATTATAAGACTGAAATTTTCTGGATTTACTTACTATTCTGGAAGTTTTTAGAAGTAAAAAACTATGGTTAATCACTTATATTAAAATCAAGACATTAGCGTTTATTTTAAAGAACAGGTCAATAGTTTCAAATCAATAAGGCTGTAAGAAATTTATTGCAAATATCATAAATTCCGGCGGCTATATGCATAAATACATACATATGGGAAAATTTGTGATTATAAAGTACAGCAAAGTATACTTTAAATGATGTACTTTTACCTTGCAAAGTATGAAGGTCCCATTAAATAAAACTTTGGATTTACCAGAATTATCAAAAGGTAAAAGCAAACTCTGATGTCAGCCAATTATTAAAGATAGTGTGCGAATAACGGTTTGGATGTTCACACTCTGTATTCACTACAGATTACAGATGTTTTCGTTTTGCTCACCTAGGATTCTGATTGACTCTTTTACATCAACATAGTTGAGAGTCATTGCTTTATTAACTTTAACTGGCTGGCATATTAACTTTTTCTATGTGAAGGCCCAATTCCAAAAGCATCTTATGATC
>JAQIXX010007857.1:0-10328 GCA_034700605.1 Willowsia nigromaculata | reverse complement strand
TTTTGCCGATTTTTCGTGCATATTTGCATACATATTTTCTCATTTTTCTTGCATTTTTCCTCGTTCTCTGGTCATAAGGCTTTACAAAATGAACAATTGCTCAACAACGATAAGTCTATGTCACAATGAACAAAGGAAAAAACATTGTACCTATATAACGCAAATGAATTTATTCTGAATTTGGATATTTTGCTCCTTTTAGCAATCAAAATGAAGTGGCGCATATACGTATTGTTATTTTAATGTGGAATAAACAACATAATGCCTGTGAA
Organism: Willowsia nigromaculata; assembly: GCA_034700605.1. Lineage (NCBI taxonomy): Eukaryota > Metazoa > Arthropoda > Collembola > Entomobryomorpha > Entomobryidae > Willowsia > Willowsia nigromaculata. The sequence goes on along the minus strand of JAQIXX010007857.1, from coordinate 10,056 downwards.
GTAGATTTCAGTCGCTATAATAGATTACTTGCTCCATCGAGTAATTTTAGATTTTTGTAGAAACTGGTGTTATAACAGCAATAACTTGTCTGCACGCAACCTTTTATAGGTTTTTGGAAGCGGGAAGGAACATTTTAGTTGAAACTGCTACTTACATTAAAGAGCTAACACATTTGCATGTAAAATGAGACATTAGTTAGGCCAGACGAACACTCCAAACTTGAGCAGGTACAAAAATTTCGACTCCAATAATATATAAATGCACAGAAGGTCAGAGTAAGAATTTATTTATCTTAGAAATGCAACGTCTTCAACAATGTACAATGTCGTGTCTTGTAATAATGCACACGCAGTCTGTCTAGTAATCAGATAAAATACTTCTCAATTTGGAGTGCATTATCCAATTACCTGCATTACATGTGCGTTGCATATACAGAAAATAAAAGTTCTCAGCTTGTTTTCATTATTTCATTCATGCTTGATACTCAGCGTGGAATGCAGTGAGCAAGAACGGTCTCCTGTAAGAGTGTCTGGCAAAGAACTTCTCGAAAACTAATTGATATTACTCGAATCTCTAGCAACTTATTCTAGGAGGAAGAGTTGGCGTTTCTGTGAGTTGAAATATGTTCAGGGAAAATACTATAATTCACCGATATGTATGTATGTCTTATGTTATATCTCCACCAAACACAAATGTACGTAATCTTGTAGAGAAAACCATTTACCCAGAAAAAAAGAAGCTTGCAGTTAGATAATCACATAAATGTATACGCCTGCATTCACAAAGAGAGCAAAGGTTGCATGATATGCAGTTACTGAAGTAGCCTTTACAACAATTCTAGTTCAGAATGAGAAAAATCCTGTAACTTGCAGTAATCCAGATTCCGTGCACCAAAAATACCTGTAACCTCTAAGAGTATGTATGTCAATAAGGTAAAACTAAACAGTGAACTAAAATGGAGTTAGAAAGACTCATTCGTAATGAAAATTTTGTAATGAGTACGGTAATCATGTCTCTACAGTCTACAGTGCAGTTTGACTCCTGGTTGCATCGCATTACATTCTCTGCAGGGTACTGGTACACCACCCCATGGTTCTAGCATTCACCTTTATATAATATGTTTAAATTGAAACTTTGTCATCATCACAAATTCAACATGTAAAAGACTAGTATCCATTTCATTCTTTCAGTACAAAACTGCGCTCCATAGATCACGCAAGGTCATCATATCACATAAGTCTGTGCCTTTAAAAGCACTCTTAGGAAATTACGAGAAGAGCTTTCTTGCATTATCTACAACCTACCTGCATATTAACAAACATTGGGGTGCAAATTGCAATGCAGTTGTCTACTACTTGATGTATGAAGGGTAAACGAGATCGCGACGTGGAGCAAGATAAAATCAAAATAAGAACTCTGCTCCAACAGATTTTGAAATGTTTATGAGATGACTGTAATTAGTAAGTAAAAGGTAAATCAATACTATGGACTCTTGATTGTAATGCAAAGAATTCATCAAGCTCTGCGCGAGTGCCAAAGTATCAAAGATAACGATATAAGGTGCATAATATATGTCGCATGTCGCATTTTAAATGTATTCTAAACTAATAAGGCGTTTGGGTTACTAAGAATGTAATCATAAAGATACAAAAACATGAATTAAACAACACTACTTGTTGGAATCGTATTTCCAATGTGAAAAAATATAAGAACAAGTTAACCCCCGTGGTGGTAGTAAAGGATCAAACCTGAAGATGATCAAATCATAGCAAAAGTGTCGTTTCAAATCAATACTTGCAATCTTGTCCACTTCAAATGAGAGGGAATTTACCAATTTGGAATTATCTACTGAAATATTACATAATGTAGCATCCATTTACAGCTTAGCGTTTAGTCATTGAAGGACGCGACCCGATTCCCACGACATGACTTTCCTTACAGTATAAGGAATCTGAATTAGGTATAAGTTTTTTGAAGTAGGTAGGTGTGAATACACATGTAGACAAACGTAGCACGAATACTTTTATCAAACCATTATATAACATGAATGCATGTAACTGTGTCAATTTAGCATGCTATTTATTTTACTGCAAGTAATTGCCTGTAAGGACTGACTACCTATTTTAATGAAGATGTAAATAACAATAAACGTTTTTTTAGATTACCCTCCTGGACGCAAGTTGTAAACACTAAATCAATATCTGACAATTGATTTAGATAGCAGTGGAAAGGAGTAGGAAGGGACAAAAAGTAATCAAAAACAGTAGGGCACATCATTATACACGCAGAATGACTTAACCAACCATCAATGAAAGTCGTAAATTCCTTTCAAGCGCATTGCAGTTTAGCTTATTAATTGTAAGGGGGCAATCTTTGTGTAGTCAGCATGATAAAATCAACAACTTAATCTGATGCCTTGCTCAATCTCGTCCATTAGCTTAATCATTTAACATTGCGTAAGAAAGAATATCTACCTCAGTTCGTTAGAAAGTCATCAATTCAACTTTAGTATATAGATTTTTTCAATCAATCAATATCGTTTGCTAGCATGAGGCATTCATTCACGTTCATACAGTCATTTAACATTAACGTTCTAAGATGATATACGTTGCTTCCTTCCTGTAAATTTTATCCTCAGTAGCAAGTGAAAAAGATTCGCAAAATCAATGGGCAAAAAATTAGCTGAATAATTTGTACTATATTGTACTAAACAAGAAAATCAACAGCTTGCAGGCATGATACTCCTTTCCATGTTGCACAAAACTACCCACACAATGGGAGCAGTTTTTGAAATCAAAAATCAATGTACATACGAATTTGGTATTTGAATGCAAATAAATCAAAAATCACGTATCGTATAATTTCATCAGATTTAAGCAGTGACAATGACCTATGACACGTAGAAAAAAGATGACGCAAATATAAGGGCATAGAACACGTTCAAAGTTATGTACATTAGGATAACTCACGATCTGCTAAATGTTAATTGCCTTTTAAAAAGTCTAAAACTAAAGGACTGATTATATATCATTCTCAATTTCGGAAAGTTCGATGCGGTATCATCTTCATTTTAAGTCAAACATTTAGCAGGCTTCCAGTCATAAAAAGATTATCTATGACGAATCGTAAGAAAGATGAGTACTCAAAACAAGATGCTAATGGCTTTAATGGTCTTCGCATAATTTATTATTATAGAGAAGAGATTTAATGATAACTCTCAGTGGTACATTTCCATAATAATGCACTTTTCCTACAAAAAAACATGCACGCTTCTAATTATAAATATCAAACAGCAAGAACATGAACTCTGCAAGCGAACAAAAAATATCTTTCTGTCGAATGTCGTTTATGGTTGAACTTGAAGCGATAAAGTCGAAGGGCAGTTTTTACAGGCATAAGTATCCACAGAAGTATATTTTTATTACAGCGATTTTTTGCCAAATCTGTTGAATCGTCAATATAACTGAAGAAACCAAACAAAAATATGTTAATAAAAGCAATTAACAGGTATATCCTTATTATTGCCCTTACCAAATGTGATGACTAGAATAAAATGAATTTTTGTGATTTCAAACGAATATTCCAGACTCACATAAAACTAAGCACGTACGTATATGGTACTATAAAATAGAAGGCTGCGATTATTAAAAATTACACGCTACATTTGCAAATCTGCAACCTTCCAGCTAAAGTGAACCTGTAGATGAACGTGACTCAATTGCTCTTGAGTGGTAGATCCTTATTGTAGATGGTATCATCATCACAAGATAGCAGATCTTCATCTTGAGTTTTTGCCTAATAGTGATACAATAATGATGTCTACCGTCGTTTGGCAATGTGTTTTATCCGTAAACTTTAGCAGATCTAGTAATCACGCGCATACAGAGAATTTAGCCAGAATCTAGTAGAATCTACCTTGCATACTTATGCAAAAGAGGAAGACAGTGTTCGCGTAGTTATGCCTCTAAGTAAACCTTATTGTTTACACCAATCGACCTCAAGTCTCAAGTCGCGGCAATCACATTCACTTTTCCTCAGCAGATAGCATAAAGTAAAAGTTATTTACAAACATCAATATCTTCCTTAGACGAGATAACTCAATTACGTGTTTCTTCTATTGTGGTTAGATAAGATTAATACTTATTCAAAAACCCTTATGTCACGGCACAGCGGCTCACTTACAACTTCATCATTTGCATATATTATTGTTATTACCACTTTGAAATTTTCCGATAAGCTAACGACGGTATTTTACAAGCATGACTATCATATATTGTCATAATTCTTTAAAAATCTGTATACCTCATCACTAATCATGTTATTAAAGCTTTATTGCGCACAAATACTGTTAAATAGTAAGTGTGCAAAATTAAACGATTAAGGACATACGATGGAAGAGGATGATGTTACAGTGAGTGCAAAGATACTACAAAGGACAACTTATGTCAAGAATATTTCAATAATAAGCTGGTTTGTTGATGCAATCAGTCCTTTAAAATTATTACTTTATTTGGAATAGCTATTAGCATCAAGAGTTGTGAAGTCATTTTAGGTATGTATTCAAACTATTCAACCTTCAAAAATGAGGTTATACTTAAGAGGTGAGTCCTGGATAAATTAATTTCATACCTATTGGTCATTATTACTAAGAGTTTAAACTAATGAAAAACATACACACGTGCCTGTAGTTTTTAGTTATTCTTTCTATCTTGTTGTTGGTGTCTTCATTTCCATACCCATATATTTTAAATGTAGAACCCACGCTACTGTCAACGTTTTATGTTAATAATGCATTGAAATCGAGGCACGCATAGTCACTTTTATTTGCAGATGTGTTTAAATACTTTCAATAAAACACGCTGTTCATTAAATTAGCATTTTTGTTATTGCGTAACCACCAAATACGCATCAAAGTTGCAAATTGTACGCAAGTTTTACCTTGTCATAACTGAAAAGAAATCTTCGACAACTTATCAAGCGACATACCAGGGGATAAATTCATTAAGGAATGGTCATCAATCCTATAGCGCAATACGTGAGTTGTCGTTAGATTGTCATATTCTTTAAATGAAAATCACTAAATATTTATGTCTATAATATTATTATATTGTTGATTAAGTTCTTCTCATGTCCACTTTGGAGCTGTAGATTTAAGTATGATAATGCCAATTTCGATTATTAGAATTGCTAACAACTAACAACAATGATGAAGACGGGATATGAGGCATATGGATTAGATTTAAAAAGAGACAGCATGATAAACTTATCTAGGTTTTCTAAATGATTTGATCGTAAAACGTTTTAGCTCATAATGATTGAATCTATTTATTTACAAACATAAAGTTAATGCGTCTACATATTTTAAAATAAAAAAGTTCATAACATACATTTTGCGTTGTATTGTTGTGCTTATAAGGAATAGCAATTCAACCAATCGGATGACGGAAAATATATTGCTGTTAGGGTGAAAAGCATAATATCAGCAACAACACAATACGCAGGAACAAGTTCGAACAGTTTGTAACAGCAGCATTTAAGACTTGATAATGCTGCTAAATTCTTAATATGTAATACTATGTACTGTAACCTGCAACCGTAAGGTTAAAAGATTGGCAAAATAATTTCATTTGAAAGCTGAAACAGTATACGGTATATATTTAGAAGATATGCATTGTACAAAATCATATTAACCATATTTTGGCTTGTATCTGTCTCTGTTGAGAGGAGAATCATAATAATGCAAGCCGGATAAACTGAAGAAGCTATTCTATTGTCATGAAATTGAAATTAATTTAATGTAGGTTGCAGGTATGCAATAAAAAGGACGTTCAATTGTCTTCAAGCGTCCTTGGAACTCATTTCTCCCGTATTGCAATTACAGTAACTGTTATTAATCCTTTAAAATGATGAAATCCCTTACGACTGTATCAACTTTTAATTGACAAAACATGGCTTTCAGTTATCATATCAAACTGTATGAGTGTTTTTGACATAACATTTATGCTTGAATTCATTCATTTACTCATTATTACAACAAGAAATGCTCTCAACAGTTTCATATTACGTGTTTGAGAATTGCATCTGCCATCAACAATTAAAACTTGCTTCTGCTCATGAAAATTGACGATGATGATCAGTTCGTTCATGAAAAATGTTGAATGTGAAAGGAATCTTCTTATTAGTTACATTGAAGATAAGTATAATATAACATGTTGGTAGGTTTACACTTACATTCTGCTTATCTATAGCTTTTACAATATTTTACTCTATAATTTTCAGGTTTTCGTACGGGGATCGTAAATTCATTTTAACAAACAATTACATTTCTCTTGTAATCGTTTAGAAGTAAACCGTCATTGTTGTTTGTAAATAATTTAAACGGAGGTAGATGATTATTGTAATCACAACACAAACACCTCATCAATTTTGCGCTTACTTGCTGCATTTTTCCAACTTGGTAGGTTGGAAAAATGCATTCATGCTTTTCAGCGTTTAAAGAGAAGCAAATAATGCAATAGGATCATTTCTACCAACTTAATCGGATTACATAATTTTAATAGATCTTTAGAAGGTGACAACGGCATGAGTGAGCAAAGCAAGATTTTTAATCATTCATTCCATGTTTTACTGGTTTTTCAGGATTTTTAACTTCGTACATATTGTGCATATTGCAAGATGTGTTGAGTTGAACCTACTAAATGTCCAGCTAATTGTTATAGGGCTAATGAAATAATACCTTAAAGTCTAGATGTGCTTGTAATTACTTTACTTTGTTTCGTTTATAATTGCGGATTCGGTATATGTATATATTTTACTTGATTTTTATCGCCATCTGAATATCCGGAAATCTTTTTTATTGAGCTTTGTTGTGAATAGTGGATTTTTATGAAGAATCTTACACATTTTTACAAAAATGTTTGTGCCGCATCAAAGTTTGAGGTTTCATGAACAAACTGCTAAACCTTGATGAATTGATGAAGTACAGACAAGATAGCACCAAGGTTCCTTTGCATTCATCGTTGATCGTGGTTTGCTCCACTGACACTAGTGTGGAATTAAATCTAGTAAAGTTTCGACAGGTCGATTTCCTTTTGCCTATCATATCACCTGCCTGCCTACTTTCTTGAACTTAATTATTATGACAGCCCACAAAAATGTGTGCATGAACTTGAATTTGGTATTTTCATGTACATTTCAAGTTAATTCACATTATTTAAACAATACTGTCAAGTTATAATATGATGAAATTTCATCATGTAAATTAGTACAAAAGTCAAATCCTCACCTTGTGGGTTACACACCAATATCCCCAAATATTTTAACAATAAAATAAAATAATAAAATAATGCTCTTTTTTACCACAATATGAAGATCGCATCAGCAATTTTTGCAAAACGGATGTTACCTGATATCGGTATACAAAAGCTTTTTGTTCTAGCTTATTCATTAAAACCTAACCTAAATGTAATGGTACAACTTATGCAATATGCTGGGTATTGTGTTTTACGGTTTTTCCTCTTTGTCCATGGTGCAAGGTGCAATATAGGTATATCGTGAGAAATTTCTGCTTTCCTGTGTTAACTGTGTAAATGTAATTAAATAATTAGTTCAACATTATCAAAGTAAAACGTAATTTGGTGGTATTTAAGGTATCATAAAATTGCATCTTATGAAAAAGGAAGCATGCAAATCCTACGAATCCGCGTGTAAATTTTATCTGATCATAGAGTGCGAAATAATATTGCATTTGGAGCATAGTCGTTTGTCATAGTCTCGTGCTGCAAGATTTGTTCTATTTAGTTCAAGTACCCAAATAGGTGATTGGTAATTGATATAAAACTTTATTTATAGAAGTATGATATTTCAAGTCATCTATTATCTGGCTTAAAATAGTGTTTCCCATATAAAATGCAACTTAATTACAGAGATGGAATTTTATGCCAAGAATTAATGTAACATGTGAAACGAAATTGACAATTCTACTAATTTCGTTTGACAGTACTAATATACTGTCAAAATTATGCTTTGTCATTTTAAAAAATTAATAGGCTTGTAAAGGTCGTAAATTATCAAAATGGCATGCAAAGCCTCAATCAAAAGATAGTACTACACACTATTCGTCAAAACATTCGAAATTAAATTAAGCACCTCTGTGACAAACAGACTGCCGAACACACCTGCTGGTAAAGAACGTGACTTTCAAAAATACTAACGTCTGCTAATTTCAATTTTCAATGTCTAATTCGATTTTAATCTGAAATTGCATAATAAGACATATTAAGTACATTTGAAGGAGAAGGGAAGAAAGATAGTTTTGGATGAGACATTCACAATGTCTGTTACGCACACAATATTTAAAAGTAAGTCGTCTTTACTTTTATGCTGCAAGTAAATTTATTTATGAAGTAGTCTTAAAGTGAAATCAAAAGTACAAGTAAAGCACGAATCATCATGACATGACGAGACGAATTACAACATATAATGATTTTTTATTGCTACATATTAGTGTTGTTAGTACTCTTCTTATCGTTCTTGTGTTGTTTTTATTATTGTGTGCTTAAAATGAGCCACTAACACCGAACTGACAGAGAGAACAACAGTGTCAGAGCCCACACGTAGTAACAATGAAACTAACAATGGAATGTGTATCAAGATCAGCCTTGCCATGCCCCACAGTTTGTTCACTGTCAGAAATATGAATGGTGATACACATTTTTTAAGACACCGTGTGGTAGGACCATATATCTTGCTGGCTGATCATGGTTCATCAAAAGGAGGTAGGTGATGATGTCAAGAGTGGAAAATCTATTATGTCAGGTGTGTATAATGCTGTTATTCAATTATAGGAACAAAATAACATCTTGCATACACTAAATATAAATGCGTACTTACGTTTTATTGTTTAGTATTAACTTTTTGCTCATAAACTTTATGCATGCATTCGTCTTTAAAATGTTTTTTTTCTATGTGAGCTGCATACAAAACGTGATAAGTTTATTTTAGAGTGATAATCCCATCAGTAGCAGTAACATGAAAACAGGGAACAATTATTGTCAATTGTCATAATAATAATTTATTTGGAATGAGATAATCCTCTCCCACGCCTTCATTCAAATTTGATGAATGAATGATAGGTATTTACATTGATGCAATCGTCTAATACGAATAGGTTCTTAAATCAGTAAATACAATAGATGCCTGATTGATATTTTACGATTGTGTTCAGCCGTAATATGTAATAACGATGAAATCATCAATCAATTTAAATATCTTTTCAAATGATATATGTGGTTTTAGGTATTATAACCTCCAAGACAAGCGTTCAATTCGGCTTATTTAAATTGATAATTCATCAAGTCCATCAGATAATACGATTTAAGTATGTGCACTTTTTGTCGATATTGCAATTCACCATCTTGAATCTTGGTATGGAAAACTTTTTACGCATTAACTTATGACTGCCGCAAAAATTTTCTCACATTGCCTATTGAGTTGTAAGACTGAACTTTGGATATTAAGATGATGCCAAATAGCATAATTTTAATTTAAATGTATGACCAACTTTTCATACTCGCTACATTTGAATTTGAAATGTATAAGCAATAAAAGTGATTTTCTCTTTAACAAACGAGAAGTAAAGCCACATGCTAGTCGGCATATTTCAATAAATATGTACAAAAAAACATAAGATAAAAAGTATACAAACGATTTCTTGAGTCAAATTTACTAAAACAGTTACATATTTTATCCTCTGCTGCTTTGAATGTAGTAAAGGTAAATCAGTTTACAGGAGGTGCGTAAATTTGTGTCAGGATGGGTACGCATTTTTTCATTTAACATGACGATAACTCGCACTTAACACGCTAGGTACACCTATCCCTATTCACAAGAATATGATAATATTATTGGATTGTTTGCAGTACGCAAGGTATGAAAGTATAAAATTGCACACTAAAAAATGTGATAGAATGTAAATTGTCATAATCTTTAAATGAATGGAGACTCATCTTAATTACCCTTTGACGACATTTGCATTGAAATGTTTATCATGCTTG
>JAQIXX010007856.1:0-10329 GCA_034700605.1 Willowsia nigromaculata | reverse complement strand
CAATCGTCGACATGCAGGTGACCACGACACCTCCATCTTCATGATCGTCGTTATCACCTTGAGGAGAACTGACCTCAGGAAAATTTTCCACAGCAGAAGAAAACGACTCCTTGTTTCCCTCCTCCTCTCCATCAAACGCAGGCGGTGGCGTCACCACAATACTGTCACCAAACTTGTCATCATCCCTTTTGGACGACGTGGGTTCATCCTCAAGAAAACTTTCACTGGAGTACCCCTCCTTTTCTCCAGACATGCTCACTCCCTAAATATTATAAAAAATCAAAATGACATTCAACAAAAGCACATGCATACAACATTTACATAATATATGATGAATGATGATTGATCTTACCAAGAAGTGTCGCCTCCAAAAAAACGGCCAGACTGGGTATTAAACTACACACCACACTTTACGCTTTCTTTAAATCACTGTTCGTGAACTCATTGCTTAAAAAATCTTTAAAAAAATTAAACGTAACTTCCGATGAACGATATTGCTCCGCTGCAATCCCAATTCCAGCAGCAACTTGCTTTTTTGTTGTCATTTTGTTTGTTTTTGTTGTTTTTCAGACAGTTTCCCTCACTGCTCGGGTGTGTTGTGCACAAGTCTCCTTGGTGCACGAGTAGGGCCATAGAGCGACCATATGTGCCGCGACGAGCCTATCAAGCGCATCAAAGCAATGATCTTCATACTGCCGTGCATTCATGTTTACATACAGATAATACAGAAAGTGAGTTGACTGTCCACGTGAGGATCATCACATGTTGGATTGTTAATTGATAGTTTTTTGACAGTGGGCTTAATTTTTGAAATACAGATAAGTGGTCGTTTGTTTAGGTAACTTATAATCATGTCCAAGTTTACTATTGTGAGGACAGAACAGGAAGTGGGCATTCTATGTAGAATTAGCAATCTCTCAAGATTTCAAGGTGTTTTTAAAGGGAGGTAAGAGACAAACGCCTAAATATTAAAATAATTTTACAGTTACATTTTTTAATTGTTGATTGTTTTAAGCTGATAAGGTGCGTTGTTTCTGAATTGGAAGGTTTTCGGATTTTCACGTGAATGAGATTGACCTGAGTGGAAGAGTTGTTCATCTCACATCCCTTGCTGAACCTGTTGAAAGTAATCATTAAAAAAATATTGCAATAGATTATATGGTGTAGATTGTATTAATTGGGACTAAAATAATTGCTTATATTACTGAAAATTAAACACAGGAAAGAGTGATGTAGCTGAGGATGACGAGCAAATTTGTACTTGGATTCCAGATGATGTAAGAAACTGGATATCTGATTTACAAAAGCGTTTGGAAGATAGTGCGTCCAAAAACGTGGGTAAATCCGACCCAGTGTGGAAGGAAAAAGTGGAGATTAAAGTAAGAATAATGTTACTATTGCTGTTGTTGTAAAAATTACTGATCGACACATGACAATTGACAATGGTGAAAACAGCGTCTTAATTGAGTGTTTTAATCATGCATAGGTGACCAATTTGGGAAAAGAAGAGCGAACAAAAATCCACAAATGGCTGGGAAATTTCGATAAAGTCCATTCTGAGACAATGGATAAAGATGGAGAAAAATATATAGTTGTACTATACGACAATAGTAAGTATTTAATGGTGGGCTTCTGAGTTTTTAAAATATTTTATATTTTGAATTCTAAATTATTGTATATAATTAATTACAGAGAATAGTCGAAGTAGAAGACGACCCGCATCTCGTGCAAAGTACACGCACTGTACAATGTATAAAGAAGGAGTTGAAACTTCGGAAGCTATTGGTTTTCTTTCAAAAAAGCTGAGGTGACTAATAATTTCTTGGTGCAGTAGCTTTTAAATGTTTTCAGTGTTTGCGACGTCATCAGAATTTTAAAATGATATATGGTTATTTTAGAATAAAACCCAACTTTATTACATATTGTGGAACAAAGGACAAGTATGGAAAAACAACGCAGCGAATTTGCATTAAAAATATGGACGCTCATCGACTGGTGCAAGTTTCACGGGAAATGAGATCCGTCTGGCTTGGAAATTACGAGTACCTTCCTCACCATTTAAGACTGGGAGACTTGAAAGGCAACCATTTCAAGATTTTGTTAAGAAATGTAATTGCAGAAAGCGATGAATCGATAAACGCGTCTGTTGAATTCCTGAAAACTTCTGGATACATCAATTACTTTGGTCTGCAGCGTTTCGGCTCCTACGAGGTTTCAACTCATTCAGTGGGAAAATGTATTTTGCAGAATAATTGGCTGGAAGCATTCGATCTTATTCTTAAACCCAAAAGTAACGACACGGATTTTATGGTGGAAGCGAAAAAGGCGTGGTTTACCAATCGTGATGCAAATGAAGCTATCAAAAAATTTCCTCACTGGCACCGGTCAATAGAATCAAATTTGCTGCATGGACTAGCAAAATACTATGCCAAAAATGACTTTATCGGTTCATTTCTCAGATTGCCCCGGAATGTCAGACATTTATACATTCATTCATTCCAAAGCTATTTATGGAATAAGGTAGCATCATATAGACTAAAAGAAATGGGACCTCAGCCTGTCGTGGGAGATATTGTGTATGAAGATAGAGAGCAAGAAGATGTTTTCATTGAAGAGGATGAAGAGTTAGACTCAGAAGATGAGTCAAACGGCAAGAATCCACCATCAACTGACCAGCATCTGTTAGCACGACGTTCCAAAGTGAAAATTTTGACGGAAAGAGATCTACCTGACTATACCATCTTTGACGTGCTGATACCTATGCAAGGATCGCAAATTACCATTCCGGATGGTCATGTCAAAGATTTCTACAATAAGCTTCTACAAGAAGAAGGAATAGATGTAGACTGTTTTCTAAAATTCAAGCCAATGTAAGTAAATACCGATATTATTATGATTATGATTTTATGATTTACTTAAGTAATGTAGGATTCATTCCCTTCATTCTGGCATTTTACAGAGCTGATCAACCAAAGGGGGCGTATAGAAAACTCTGCGTTCGTCCACAAAACGTTACACATAAAATTATTGCTTACAATGACTCGGATCCTGTGGACACGTTTATTCCTTCAGAAATGGACAGATTGAATGAGCACGAGCAGAAAAGAAACGACACAACAGATAATTTCGATCACGAAGACGTGAGCAGTGGACACAAGTCTCTAAATAGGGAAGATTCAAGCGTGAGCTCTCCGACGGATGTAGTCAAAGACAAAAAGTGCGTAATTGTTGAGTATTCTCTTCCTTCATCATCTTATGCCACAATGTGTCTGCGAGAAATCATGGTTTCGACCTCACAAGAAGTACCTGTTTCTGATGCGAGTAGTAAAGAATGCGCTTCCAAAAGAAAAGTTCAAGATTTAGATATGCCAGCAGAAAGTGATGCAACGGCTAATGAACCAGACGTTAAAAAAGCAAAAGTGGACGGTGAAAATGGAAAAGAATAAACTGCTACTCTACTTTTTTTATTACTTTTATTTTATTCATTAACAAAAGTGTTTCACATTTCTTGGACTACGTATTCATTTACATACGTAAATACATGTTGGACTAATTTAATGTTTCATACTATTAATTAACATTGCATGACATACAATAGACATTATTTATACCTAATTTATACGAGTATTTTAAATAATACATTGCTTGTATTGTATTTAATTTCGTCGAGATCAATGTTGTAAATTCAAGTTTTACTTAAGCTAGAGGTAGAGTTACTTACAATGTAAAAGAGATGTCACGATAGATAGCAAATAAAAAATCCTATGTTTGTATTATAAATTCAGCGTTGCATGAATTTTCCTTCTCCTGGTACTACCGGTTCCAACGGATTGAATCCGTCTGATGACATGGCTGGACGTAATCCAAGGATGTCTTGTATTCCCCCATTTATCCCAAATCCGTGCGCGTTCATGAGATGTGCAGCTAGACGCGATTCCAGTATTTTTTGTTGCATAATGCTAAAACCAAGACTGCCGATACCAACAGACTCTTTAGCCACTCTGTTCCACTCGTATATCTGTTCCAGGAAACTATTCCTTGGTGGGGTCGTTGCGGCAGCAGCAGCATTCATGAACAAATCCGCAGTGTTGAAGCCGCCGTGGGTTCCGTTCATTGGAAAGTGTAAGTTTGCAGCATTCGCTGGAAATGACAGAGCACTGGATAGTCCCGGAAGGGAGAGACCAGAAAATTGCGAGATAGGAAGTCCCAAATGCCCAACTGATGATGGTGCAAATGGTTGTTGCTGGCTTGCATTTCCAATAGATAAAAGGGATGGCACGTCGTATGTAGAGGAGTATCCTTCCTTGGTTTTCTCAACAGACGCTGCTGCTGCTGGGCTCATACAGGGAGCACTCGGCGTGATGGGAGAAGTTGATGTGGATTCTCTCTGAATTCTTGTACAAGCGTCATTTGTCTCGCTGGACGATAATGATGATAAGCGGAGTAAACAGTTGCCGCAAGTGCCATTAATAAGAGCGTCTGATGCCGAGTTAAATGTTCGCTTGCAAATACAACATCTTGAAGATACTGGATCTGATTCATGGGTTTTTATGTGGGCACGGAGGTTACACGCTTGAGAAAATTTTTTGTCGCAGAGTTGACACGCGTGTGGTTTGTCGTCTGAAAGTAAGAAATCAATCATCATGTTGATAGATGGCTACACAAACTGGGGCATCATAAGAAATCTCATAATCTCATAAACTGATATGCAAAAATTTTTGCTGCATAATTGAATAATTTTTACCCGATTTATCGCTATTAGCACTTCTTGGCATACCGGAATGAAGAAGCAAATGGTTTCGGAGATTTGTCTGCTTTGAAAAGCCACGATGACAAACTGGACAAGCGTAGGGCCATGAACCACTATGAACGTACTGGTGACTTTTGAGATCGCCTGGAGTGGGAAATGATTTTCCACACAGGTTGCATTTGTGTGGCTTTTCCTACATGAACCAATTATTTTGTCAGTAAAGTTTACATTTTTCATTGAATATACAAGATTCGATCCTTAAAAAACTAACCTTATTGTGAGTCATCCGGTGGTAGTATAAATTGCTCGAAGCTGTGAATCGCTTGCCACAAATGGGACACTGATGGGGCTTCTCCCCACTGTGTATTCTACGATGTGTGTTGAGGCTGCTACTTGTGCTAAACCCTTTGCTGCACACGTCACATATGTGAGGCTTTTCCCCTATCATATTTAAATAGAATAATTACAAATGACAAAGATGCTGAAAATGTCTTCAAACTGCTATTCACATGTGAACCCTCACCTGTATGTGTTCGTAAATGCCTCTTTAACAACGACGGTCTGTCAAATGCCTTGCCACATACTTCACACGGAAGCAATGATCTCTCTCTCCCTCGAGTTCTCAAAATAGGCCTTAATCCCGTGGTATTCCGTGAAGCCAATGTGTCATCGGCACTGGATGGTGGAGTTATCAAAGAGCCTGTTGCATGAGAAACCCGGTGAGTAGCCAGGGCCTTCAAAAGTGCTTCCCTGTTATCAGCCGATTTCTTTCCTACGTCTAATGAATAGGGTTGAAACAGTTTGGATGACGGACCGGATGCTTGATAGTTCAGCACATTTCTGATTGAGAACAGGGGTGGGCCTCCACTTGTGCCAATGTGTGCAGCTGGTGGGTTTCGTTTTCCCATGTCGTAATCGTTTGAATCGGGACTGTCGAAAGGGGTGCCAACTTTCAGTGGTTCATGAAATGGTGTTTGAAGATTTTTACTAAAATCCGGAAGTTTTGATAAATCCAATGGACCTGAAAAGTGGGGAAAATGTGATATTAAAAAACTGGGGCACTGTGAAACGAAAAATTATTCTCAAGCCAGTCACAGAGAGAAAACGCTCTGACTTATAATTTGACATAAATTATGAAATTTGATTAAAATTTTTAACTACCATCTGTTATTCCGCCATGTGAAGGAGATTTTTCTCGTTTCCTGTCATCATCCCTCTTACCACTGACCCGCATATCATCATGCCGCAACGAGAATGGGCTGTAATCCTGAGAAAAATTCATACTTAAAAGCAACTCGAACTTCAAACGCTTTGTGTGCTTTTTTATTTTGAAAACTTGATTTAACTTCTTTATCGGAAACACTATATTTCATTAATTTTTATCTGACAATTAGCCCACAATTCGGGATGCTGGAAAACTTTCTTGACCATTCAGCGTTAAAATAATTTTAATGCAATAATCAATGCAATTGTGTCCAACCGATCCCAAGAACCTCAACATAAACATTCTTCTCTGTAGTGTCCAGGGTTTGCATGTATGAATCTAGTTTGAGTTATACAAGATGTATTTATGAATTGTATCCTGGCTTTTTTCCTTTTTCTACTGGTTAAATTAGGCCTACTGATTAATGTATGCTGCCGCAATGCCGTCACATAAGCGTTGGCGCAACGTGAAAGCACGATATTGTGTCTCTAACCTGTGCAACCTTTGTGCGGGTACTTAGAATAAGATGTCATGCGGCCATGCGGCACTCTCTTCCGGCCACATGCTTTTTCTTTGTTCAGCATCGCATAATCGCATCGTAGAGTAGATGCAGATTCACCCACCAATTTTATGTAACTCTCCCAGAGCCAAAATACAGTTTCGGATAAAAATTAATTTCATTTCAACTCATGCATGAAGTGCAGTGAAGGATGTAGTGTAATTGCAGTTGCAATAGTTGACTATTATGAATAAAAATATAAAACCCGGAGGCTAGAAGGAATTCAGTAAAAATCGTTTTTCCTGGATATTTCCTATGAATTGAGTTTAAATTAAATTGTACATGCAAACTAACTAACTACAATAACTAACTATAGCTAACTAATTACAAAAAGACAAATCACGTATTATGTAATACCTTGTATCAAATATCTATAGATTACAATCTTGGATAAGAGTTAAAATCTTCATATTTATTATATGTAAATTAAACACTCATCATCGCTATAATCGTTTGAGTAGAAAAGAAGCAATGTTGTGCAGAGGAAAAGTGAATAGAGACATCATCACATCATCAGTCATCACCACAACAAAGAATACAAACGACAACTTATGCTCTTCGTAAAAGATAGGAGTAATCTCGATAATGTAACGTTTTCATGATGAAACATTCTAATGTCATGTGAAAGTATGCGAAGCTAGTCGAGTGGGCTTTAAATATCTTTTATAAACTGTCTTGGAAAATTGTACAAAACATGAGCATGGTATGTATAATGGTATATATTCTAAATGTGCATTTATTGACCTACCTAAACGTTCAGTTAATTTTGCACTTGAGCAGTGGAAATGTAGAGCTTACCTAGCTATAAGTAGTGAAAAGAAAGGGATTTTGTGTATCGAAGTAATTCACTAATGTAGTGGTTGCGTGATATCATAAAATCACAGCAAAACGGATCGATTGCTTCATTCACTCCTCAAAAGTTGATAGGTGTAAATAAAAGGGTGAAAATTGAACACAAGAAAGGTGTGTGGCACAAGAAATATTGTACATTGTACTCGCTATCTTATAGCTTAGTAAAAGGAGTATACTTTTTGGAAGGTGCTCTATTACCTTGATTAAAAATATGAATATCATGCGCTTATGTAAATGGGGCATTGCATACCTAATTTGAACGTTTTCTTTCAAAATGATGAAAACTTTTATGCTCATTCCTGTTTGCTTTTATGTAAATAAGAAAACATTACGATGACAAAATGAGTAATGGGTTTGATGAATAGTATGAATGCTTTCTTTTCTCTTTCCTTAAATTATTATTACTACCCTTACTCTTTTCATGTCAAAGCCAAATCAAACACGAATTTGAGACTCCTCCACCGCAGCGTAGACGGAGCCTTTTCGTAATACTTATAATGGATCTTAGAGAAATTGGAGATGCATGTCGCAGGAGTGGCGCTTCATATGTCAGTGAATTTGAATTTTGTGTTGAAAAATATATAGGATAGCATACAGAAGGAAGAAAAATGTCTTAATTTTATGCAATGTTCATTTGTCAGTGTGGCTTATTAATAGCTTTTTGTAAATGAGTTAATTATACTTACATCATTCTTTGGAATAAGTGGAATTTCTTTCAAATGGGCTCCTTGCACTTCACCATCGCTTGGTTTGAACACAGTCCCTTTCTCGATTGTACGGGCGACACAAAACTTCACATGGCTGTAATTATCATTGCTTTTCTCCTTTTTAATTTCGCTACCACACTCTTCGTTCTTCTCGTGGTGCCGTGTAGTACTTGTCGGTTTCTTGTATTCAAATGGATTGCTACTACTTCCAATTCGACTGTCGGATGATTTTCGAGAATTTTTCATAAAGTACTGAATCTCTGTTTCATTATCTGATGAAGATGAATCTGAACAGCTTGGACTCAAAGATGATGATGAGGAAGTTAGCTGACCTCTGTGCTCCTTTTTCCATGACTTGAGATCGCCATCATCCTCATTGCCTGACAATGAATGTTTTGTACTAGTAGCTTTGTATGGAGTTTCATACTGATCATCAGACGTTTCGCAATGCCCCGATGAGCTTGACGGCTTTTCTTCACTCTCTTCCTCAACATTGCCAAGTGTATTTGAGGGTTTCTGGATTGCCTCTTTAGACTTCAATCCAACTTCTGTCGAAACCATCCGCAATCCTTTGGGAATTAAAAATCTTGTATCCATTTTAATAGATAAACTTTTGCCAACTTTCACTGGGAAATAATTTCGTTTCTCACTATTTTCACACTAAACATAATGTAGTATCTGTTCCAGTTTTCAATTTTAGGAAAAAGTTCAGATAAAAATCTAACAGAAAGATCTTGCTACACGTATAATAACCGTTCTATATGGGGCAACTTGATGTATTCGTTCTTTTACCTACACACAGCTTTTACCCACCTCACTCTATATCCAGCGGTTTCGAAGGATTACGTCTCGGTGGTCTACTGTGCTTTCAAATAAAACTGATGATGAGCAAGAGAGGGTGAACCGCTACTGAGGTGAAATTCCTTGGAGAGGTATGGCTTTAACAATATGGAGTTGGGCTTCAAGGAGTGAGTGATGACGCTTCTATTCCCCTGTTAAACTACGCTAAATTGCCCTTCTATGTTCTTGTAACTAGATAGAGGCATCATCACCTCATTGAAGTGTACATCACTGAATTTTGTTACGTATACATATGTGTCATCATTACCATCATCGCGGTTGGTAGGTATGCTTGTCGATCTTTGCGTGTTTGGAGTGCATTGTTCGTACACAAAACGGGATACCTTGCCGAACAGTACAGGTAAAAGCGCAGTGGTAAAGTGAAGGTGGAAGGGGAAGATAGAAAAGAGTATTAACAGATTCATGTAGATGAGCTAAATGAACAGCAAAAATGTATCGCGGTGCATTCTGTAGCTAATAATTGCCAATTCTAGGATATGTTCAGAGTTACCATTTATTAATTATATAATACTAAATAAGACTCGTCTTAATTGCTACATACTTCCATTTGCTTGCTGTTCCTCTCTAGATTTAGCATTGTTTGTAAATTCCTGTCGCGTTCAGCAAATATTCTAATTAAATTAACCAGTTAAGTCTATGAAATAATGAAGGTACCTCTTCGAAGAGATTGTTCTGAAGATTTTCAGTTCGTGGATACTTTGCATTTTGTATCCAACATATTATATGTAGATTAATAATTATTTGGTAAATTATTCCTCATTTGAAAGTAGTCTTAGAGGAAGAATAAAGCATTTCATAGCATATCCCTGAAAGTAGTATCCAACATTTATTATGTATGTTAATGAATTGTCAATTTAGTAGTTTCGTTGTTCTTTGTGTAAATATAATTTGTAACAAGCGTCAGTTAATAATTAGTTATGTAGTTTTTTTTATCTCCTCATGAAATATTATAAGATTAGGGATTTTTTATTTTTAGAACGATTGTGCACTTTTTCTAATATTTCACCGGAAGCCAGAAGTAGTGTAAGGGAACGTAATTTTGTAAGGTCATCTCATTTTGGAATCTCGGTCTTCGAACTTAGAAGTTTCTTGCAAAGTCTTGAGCAAGTTTCTTATTTGAAATAATAAATTTACGTTGTATTTTCTGTATATAATTTATATATAATTTGGAGGAAAACTTGTAATTAATTTCATTTCATAGAGTTCCCGGAAAGTTATTCCCGTCTTTTATAGACATTAGGATTCCGGAAGAGTGACCTTTTATATTCCCATGATTAATAAATCAGGTAAACTGATAAAAAAAAGTGCCAGCGTGAGTGATTGATCCAAATTTAACGCCCCGGCTTCGCCGGGAATTAATATGATCATATTTGAACTCATAAGACGCCGATATTTG
>JAQIXX010007855.1:0-10330 GCA_034700605.1 Willowsia nigromaculata | reverse complement strand
TTCCGATCTGGTAAAATTTTGACGTAGCCGTTCCCGGGTTTGGCGTTTTCGATGTTATAGAAGTCTTTAAAGGCATCGTCTTTTGGAATAACTTTCTCAGGATGGTACAGATACTTCAAGTTATCAAGGTCTCTAATCGATAGTGCTAGGGGCTTGCTCAGCAGGTCCACCTGCCGGAACGGGTTCAGTGAAACTACGTTCCCTAGTTATTATCAAAACCGGAAGTTGAAAAATAATTGATGCTAAAAATAATATGATGCAATCTGTATCATTTATGAAACCTGGTGCGACGAGCACTGTGATGGTGATGGCAGCAAGGAAAGAGTCGGAGAACCTTATAAGAAAGGTACCAATCTTACAGCGTTTTATGAGATTCTCAGCAACCTCTCGTTCTATAAACCCCATGATCAGCCCCCTCTTCCACATTTCCTTTAGGTGCACCTCCTTCTTCTCGATGAGCTTCAACGCTGCGAACATCCAATCCCAAAATGTAAATTTCTTCCCGTGAAGCTGTTCTTTGCAGAGTTCTCTCCACGTAATCGTTTCCGGTTGCGGTTCTCGGTTCCTACCACCACGAAATATTTCTAATAATTATTTTTAGTTTCACACAACTCGCTAGATAAGTTCCATGAACAATTCGTTATCCTCACCTAAAAACCTTCCTCGCCATACACGCAATGTTATCTGTGGTGAGACCGTGCGCGTTCGTATCCTGGAACTGAAATTTCGCCTTTAGGATTTTGGAAATTTCACTCCATGACCCAAACTGTCCAACTTGGAACGGCTCCCTGCCCTTCTCTCCAAAAGCATTGTCCCACGAAATGCACGCCACAGCTAAGGCCTCCTGGCTCCCATGCGTGATGACGGCCACTGGTAGCGAAATTGTTGAAACCTGGGAACAATTTGGAATTTAGAGTTTGTGTATATTTGTCGAGTTAAGTCACATATCAGTATTCATGACAAAAATACCTTTAACTTCAAAGGGCCCACACAAGCAACACACTCAAAGTAGAGACAGGATTTATCCTCATTGACCCTGTCATCCTGATTGGTCCCCTTCTTCTCCAACCCCACTCGTTGGGTCAATACCATGTTCCTGAACAGAAACGTGATTCTCTTGAATTCCTCCCTACCCTTTTGCATAGAAGCTTTCCCGTTTGTGATGCTTCCCACAGTTTTCGGTTTATCTGCTATTGGGAGACGTCTCGCCTGTTCCTCATTTATGAAGAATGCAGAGAGTTCAGGACTACTCATGTGGATATTGAGCCTTTTCCCAACCAGCATACTAACCTTCACATCTTTGGGGAATTTTGTTTTCAATTTTATGATTTGGGGAGGTTGCTCTTCAACAATCATGGATTTATTTAAAAGGTCATGGAGTGCATTGATCACTTCCTCAGTTTTGCTTTGGACAAAACCAATGTGAGCAGGGTAATTGATCCCTATACCCTTTTGGAGTATAAGCTGGACATCGACCAATTGCTGGTAAATGTGCCAGATGAGATCTGCCAGTTCCTCACACCAAACCTGTAACTTGTCCAGGCTGACGAGGTGGACTTTGGGAATTCCGTTTGCCATTTGCTGTTGCTCATGTTTCCAAGTGGCAAGTTTCTCTGTAATGATTTGACCTTTTAGGATGAACACTTTATCCAGATTATTAGTTATGGTCGTCTCGAACGTCTGGATCAGGATCTCGAACGCTCTTATCTGCAAATATTTTTCATGTTCATGTGAGTTTTGGAAATTCATCCAAATACAAAAATGGGAAAGTTTCAGTTTACTTTTTGTTGGATATATCCATCCACTTCAGACAAGTATCCTCTAATTGTGGCCTGAGAGTCCAGGTTCTGTGGAAAATACTCCTGCTGACCTGCACATTTCAGAATCAAATGAATTCAATTTGATTAATAAAAAAATAAGTTCCAATCATAAAAATTGACAATTATGTACGAACAACAAACCTTCCAGTTCCCGTTTTTTGTTGACGTGAAGCGTATATTCATTCTCGTTTGAACGGATATCTTTGAGAACAGTTACTCCATTTAAAACCTGCGCTTTAATGTTCTGGATATTCTCCAGGATCAAATCCCGATCCGTACTGATTTCAATAAAGTCTGGGGACTCCTGCTTGTTAACCAGTGCGGTTTCCGCTTTTATGCGGTTTCTCATGTAGTCGAATTGCCCCAATGGGTCTGATTTCTTTTTCTCCTGCAAAAACAATGCATTTAAAAATTAACAATGATCCCTGTGCCAAAATTATAAGAATGTTCTGCTAAAAAGATGATCTTACTCTAATCATTTCCAATGCCTCTGAAAGTTTGTGCTTTGTAAAGAACTGGTCACCAGATTGTGAATCCCCTAGCCGAACTTCCAGTTTGGTTATCAGTGTAGAAAAAAAGTTTATGATTTTCTCTTTATGTTGAGGATTTTCAGGGTCCAGGCCTTTTTCCACGCTGTCAGTGTTTTCACCGCTGGAAAGTATACCAAACCTGTCAATTTCTACGAATTGCTCAACCAACTCATTATTGTCACTTTAGAAAATTACGTGGTAACATGTTACATATTTTTTAATCGTTCCCAACTCACCAGACAGCCGCCTCGATCACCTCCGCAAACAGATTCCTAACTTCAATTGGAAACGTATACTTTCCATTCTCGCTGTACAAACACACAATTTCCCTTTGACACTCTTCACTCAGCGTTTGTATTCTTGCCCACAGCGACATTATAATTGTCACCAAGCTGTCTCACTCAGTAGCAGGAAATCGTCCAACTTTACTAAGTAATTTACGAGGATAAGTTTACCAAGTAATTACAACACTCGTATCAATCAAACATTCTCTGATAAAGAAACTTTGTGTTGCTGCAAGCACTTTTATTACAACACCTGCACAAACCCATATTACGTTAACGGTAGTGACGATGACAATTATAGTAGATCCGTGTATTTAAACCATGTTAAAATTTCAGAGAACAGTTACTAATTCACAGAATATTAAGGCTTGATGGCAATCCACGTCAGGATGTGGGCAGATTATCTTCCCTGATTAATTAATTATTCAGTATCAAGAGCTGCGTTTCAGTGTAAAAGATACTCGGTACGCTTTGACAAGATGACGCTTTCTTGTCTGGTCAACCATTTGAACTAAACCTGGTCAGGCTGAATGACTCAAAAATTCTATTTTGAAAACATTGTTAAAGATTACATGCTTCATTTTGGTTGAGCTCTATGATGATTTGTTTACCACGAGAAGTAATCTCAATATATTTGGTGGTTTTTTAATGATTGGTTGTTTGATAGGGAAGCGTGCGCTTATATGTATATTGACCTATGCTTGCGTTTTGCGTCAGATTACCAAGTAGCAAACACCTTGTCGATTTCCAAGAAACTGTCCCGATATGTGATCTGTTGAACAGTGAACAGGATGAATAACTTGACGCTGTTCTGGGTGTATGTAATGATATAGCAAGCTTTACATTTGCGAATTAATATGCGTTGCTTTGCTTGCTTCAGGCGAGATGTGTTTTGACCATTAATCATTGTCATATTATTATCTTTATAGATAACACGTGTATGTACATAAGATATACTATAATATATAGAGTTCACAGAGAACGTTGTTTTGCAGTCATGGAGGATCAACCCAGAAACTCAACGCATTTTATAGTGATGTACAAAAGGTGCCATAAAAGCGTCGTGTTTTGTTTACGTTTTTTAAACATATCATAAAAATTTGCAAAAATACTTGTATGTAGACACCTGAAAAATTATGATGATGACTTGTTTGGCTGAGAATAGAATACAATTTATATTCACAAACATTTTCTGAGGATGCAGCAGACTACAGAAACACGGTGCGGAGTGTGAACAATAACAATTTCCATACAAAATGTTTTCATATAATGATCATGATAATGTGCACATGTAATATCTCCTGTTCGGGATATGTTCTTTCTTTGAAGGCTCAAAATATTCACCCTTTGATAACTAAGCAACTATTTCTACCTATGCAGCTTTTAGAGCTTTGTCTAAATCAATGTATCTCTGAATGTCGAATACAAAGTGTGATTTGAAATATTTATTTCGCATAAAATTACTATAAATACTACAAAAATAACTAAAATCAAAATAGCTAACACGAAAACAAGACCATACATTTTCCAACTTTCTGTGCATTGACCCACAATACAAAATCAACGAGCTGCCCTGTACTCACGTTTCAGTCCGTCTTTAGACAATACGAGTTGCCAGAGTTGTGTACGTCTGTGAGGACATCCACAAAAACAAAAAAAAAGTAGTTTGACCAAATTGAACAAAGATAATTGAGAAATAAATCCTGAAGTTACATACCTGGAGAGAAAAGCCGCCTCAGAAACGCATAAGTAGTATATCCACATGCGTCTAAATCTCTCCCCATATTTGTGCTGGATTTTATACCAGTTTTGGTTGAAATTGTGTCGCCACGCTTTCAACGTTTTTGCATAATCTGCAAAACAATAAAATACCGTTTTTTTACATGAAAATAATGTAAAAATAGGAAATAATGTATTAAATATATAATGTATTTGCATATACGTACCAGGTCCAAAATTGTGCCAATCTTCGATTATCCACAGATCCTTGGTCACACTCACCATGTCCTCAGGATTTGGGAGTTGACTGTTAACAGGTTAAAAAATTATGTATTTATACATTTCATCCCAACATGTTTCAAAACAGTGATATAATAGTAATAGGAACGAAAATACAATGGTTTTTGGTCTTACCCGTTTGGGAAAATGTACTTATGAAGCCATGGCTCAGTTCTGGGGAAAGTGGGATGATTCCGGGCAATAGTGTGAACTAGAAAGATTCCATCATCTTTCAAGCATCTCCTTGCCACCTGCATGAATTCCTTGTAGTTATGGTAACCCACATGCTCTGTAAAATAAATAGTTATTTCTCACAATTTTTGGTATACATAACTAATATTTTTTACAGAAAAAACACAAGTAGATGCATACTTACCAAAGCAACCAATGCTGACGACTCTATCAAACACCTCGTTCACATCTCTGTAGTCCTGCAAATAGAATTCTCATGAATAAACGGAACAAAAGCATTATTGCATAATACTCTATACATAAAAACTGTGCATACCTGCAAACGTATCTCAACAGGAAGTCCTTCATTGATACGATTTCCATAGGCGACCCCCTCCTCAGAGATTGTCACACCTACGCATTCAACGCCATAATTTTGAGCCAAGTACTTGCACAGTGTACCCCATCCGCAGCCAATATCAAGCACCCTCATCCCCGGTCTCAAATCCAGCTTCTTTGCAATTAACTCCATCTTATTTACTTGGGCTTCATTCAGGCTCTTGGCGTTCGCCCAATATGCACACGTGTACTGCATCCAAGGGTCTAACATCAGCTCGTACAGGTCGTTCCCGAGGTCGTAGTGTTCTTTCCCTACCTGAAATGATCTGGCACGAGTTTGCAAATTGAAAGCCCGTAGTTCCAAATGCTCGAGTGTGCGATTCCACGCATTCAAATATAAATCCAGCATATCGTTCTCGAGCACTCTTTTTGCGTATTCCACCACATCGTCATCACTGTCACAATCAAACATTTTATCCATATACGCCTCCCCGCATCCAAGAGTCCCTTCATTAGCCGCCTTCACAAAGTACATATCATCGAGCACATTAACTTGTAAGACTTTATCATACTTCCCTTTACACTTTGAAAGCACTCGAGCCTCCTCTTTAGGATCTATCTGGTTGTGGTTATCAGTCTCCTTATTCGGGTAACGGTAAACCACCCCGATACTCTCAGCAATGTCACCAGCCTTGGAGCGGAGATAAGGCTTGAGCAATTTGAGAACTTGCAGTTCAACCCATTTTATGCACCTGATGGCACACACGACTGCGACGTAAACGTACTGGATTGGAGCAATCATTTTCGGTTGAGATTCAATGGAAAACTGAATTTGTATTGGGAGTGGTCAGCACTCAACATTTCTTTTATAAGACAGAGAGGCATTCGGGAAGTATGATACCATGAGAAATTAGCAGAAAAAAACTTGAGGCAAAAATTTAAGGACGGTTTAAAAACGGATGTAAAAATTAATATAAAGTGGGTAAATTCCGTGGGAAGTGAGAGTGGAAGATTCCAATGCTTGGATTACAGGTTACGTTTTCTCGAAGAATGTAAAAGCTGTAGGAGCTTGTAAGCAAATTAATCTGTAGTTTAATCTGATTAACAGATTGTTCCAGAGTCATAAAATGTAGTTAATTTTGCTAGGAATGTCTGTTGAAGGATGTCTGGTGGTAGTGCATAATTTATTGAACTTAGGAATAATTTTAATTGCTTATTTATGAACATCTAATGTGTTTTTTTTAAAGCTTAAGTAAAGTTTTGAGGGAATAACGCTTAAAACATTAAATATAAATGAGCTCAATGAACTACTGCGAATTTACTTTTATCCTGTATAGATGATGTCATAAACAATGTTCAAAATTAATGTGACTAATTTGCGTGAATAGTGAAGTTTAAACATAATACAAGTGACAATATAAGTGACACTATGCAATCAGCGTAACTACCCTGGGCGGGGTGTTGATTGACTAGAATTATTATTATACACATGCACACATTTCTCTAAGTATATGCCGCTGCTCTTTCCAACTATTTGGAAAACACTAAACCATCAAATGCAATTTAACAACAATCTGAATGAGAGCAATTTTTTTACTCTATATCAAACCGCAGAGCCAGCTGTATGTAGTACATACTCCTTAAACAGGAATTATATTGTTTGGATTTGGTCACAGAATGCTGTGCAAAAAGCACAAAACAAAATATTGCTTTGCATCATCCTAGCACATAAATTTACCAATGCAATTGTAAATTTGAAACCGAAATAATGGTTTTACCCGACTGTATTAACTTCTAGTTGTTGCGAACCTTATACTTTTCCCTTTTTGAATCGTAAGCTTGGAATACAAGTAGGTTCCGTCTTGTCATAAGACTTCGACTAGGCAAATTTAAATAGAGATATGGAAATACAAAACAACATGAAAGTTTGACAAGACTTTGTAATATAAAATTTGAATAAATATGATATTTACTGTGTTGATACGACACGGAGTAATTGAGTAATTCAGACATTGCTATTTCTTATTTTGTGCAGCATCATGTGAAGTAAATAAAAATGCGCCTGTATGATGAAAAAATTACAGGAATTTAATGTTAATGTAATGTAAGGATCCATTGTAAACCGCTTTTTCAGTTCTATCTCAATGACTCGCATATATGTTTTGCCATTGACCATTTCTTCTATCTTAATAATATTAGAATATGTAAGACTTTAAAGAAACCGCTATGCCAGTAGCTACCAAAGGCAAGAGACGGTTAGTGTCAGATGTCTATGTCTTATTTTCTTAAGAAATTTAGGATATCAGATATTTTCCTTCGAATTCGGAGTAATTTTTTGTGACATATGCAACGCGACAAGAAATTCTGCTTAATGGTGATTTTACTCTGGTTGTTAGCAAAATGAGGTTCTGTCATCTCAATGTCAAGTAACAAAAAATGTTTGTCTCCGCATATACATTCACAAAGAGTTAGAGCAGAAATGCTAACAGTCAAGTTTAAATGCGGATTGTTTTTTTATGAATGGCTTATGCTTACAAGGCTCTTGTTAGTACTTAGACCCTTCTGGACAAACTTCTTCATAAGCACATACATTAAAAAGTACAGTATGTATGGTGAACTTTGAGCCGGAATATATATGTGTGGATTATACGTGAATTTCTTGGACCAGCGCCTCCAATTAAAATTTCAAAATTATAGAAAACTGGAGACCTTCTACATGTCTGGAATTGGAGACATTATAAGAAATTAGGTATCCGATGTTATAGTTTAACGATTCTGATGAACACACCATATAAAAGTTTTGATTTGTACACAGCTAACATACACATGAGTTTAGCGTCTGTGACAAACAACGTTCCACTTTTGGATCGCAGCTTTCCATTGTTTGCATGTCAGTGTCACCAGCAATCTTCACAACTCTCTGTAAGCTGTGGAACCAAAAACTCTAACTTTAGCGAAATATATCGGGACAGCTTATTTTTGATTGCATATATGTCAAGAAAGTAAACATTGCTGTCATTTTTACTAAAAATTGAAGGTTAAACAGAAGCTGCAATCCTGTAATATAGTGTGTGAAAAAGGGAAAAACGTTTTCATCAGCTTATTTCTCATAGTAGCAGCTCATAATTTACGGTTTTGGCCTTGTTCAGAATGAAGTGTATTGTATCATGTCAGAATTTATAACCCAGTAAGTATGTATAGACAGTGCAGTAATATTCTAAGTTATGCCTGAAGTCAGCGTGCTCTCCTTGTCTTCAGTCAGCAGCAAAGCCAATCACAGAGCAACACGACAAGTCAACGATCTGAAGACCATTCCTACTCCCATTCACAAGCAACCTAACTACACTCAACAGCAATTATCATATTAAATAACCACTTCAGATTTGTGAACAGACCTCTTCTCTCTCAACTGAAAGAAGACGAAGCGTCCAATTCACAGTGGACACGTACTTTTCCACCTCACGAACAGAAGTAATCAACTGACGAGCTGCTCTTTGCAATTCACTCTCCAACCAACTTTACTTGTGTGTGGTCACCTCTCTGCGGAGCAAAATTACCTACTCTTCTTAATTGGCATTATCTTTAAGGGGAATTATCAGTACTATTTTTGAAGTATCAATTTGACCTAATGTACAAATAAATTATTGACGTTTTATTATTCTTTTTATCCCCAAATTCACCGATCAGTTTACTAACCATCGTACACATTTTTTACCATTCCTAATTGCACATTGTGAGTGTCATCATCATACACACCCACCAGTCATAGTCAACAACTGCTCAAATCTTTTGAGGTTCAAAACAGGCCTCTTACACCCAAAAAATGGGCAATTGGTGACGATTCCGGAAAATTAAGGTGATAAACCCCAAGAAAATATGATTTAAGAATTCATTAGTCTTTTATTATATAAATCAGTAATAAAAATACTCAATCCCTTTGCCTCAATCAAACCCTTTGCTATATTTTTTGGACGACAACCAGCCTTTTTTCAGTCACCATCAACCTACGTGATCTGGAGGTAATGTGTATTTGTCCATGGGAACATAGCTTGGTGTAGAGACGTCATTTTTCCGACTGTCAACTACAAAAGGTTTCTGCTCTGCCGTTAATCCAAAGTTAAAAGTTCGGTGGTTATCATTCTCTCTCTCATCTTCTTCATCAAAGGATCACTCTCCATCCCCAAGCATATTTCTTCGTATTTTTGATGCATAGTCCTTCCCATAAGCACAACAATAATTCCAGACTTAGCTGTTTTTAAGAAAGTTGTTCCTTAATTCTCCAGTTATGTTTCAAATTATCCTCGGAAATATTGAATTTTCCCATATATTACGTCTTCATGGAACTAACACTACAAGTTCAATATTAAAATCGGCTGCAGCCATTTTGATGCTTCTCTGCC
This sequence comes from Willowsia nigromaculata, assembly GCA_034700605.1. Taxonomy (NCBI): domain Eukaryota; kingdom Metazoa; phylum Arthropoda; class Collembola; order Entomobryomorpha; family Entomobryidae; genus Willowsia; species Willowsia nigromaculata. The sequence goes on along the minus strand of JAQIXX010007855.1, from coordinate 788 downwards.
TACGTTTCTATCTCAAATGGAGGCCTAGTAAGTATGTAATATTGTAAGTATACTAATTCTGTTTTTTTACTTCATTTTCCGGAATCGTCACCAATTGGCTATTTTTCGGCTCTAAGAGCCCAAAACCGTAAATTAAGAGCCGCTACTCTGAGAAATTAGGTGACGACAAGGCACATGTCTGCGAAAACAGGAAAACCGTATAAACATTAAACTTTACCACGAACTCACTTTACCTTATTTTTAAATCCCAAAGTGTGGATTTTAGAGCTTGTGTACTTCAATTTTAGTTAAAAATATTTATTTTTCTGTCTCGAAATGTCTCGCGCATTCAGTGCGCTGTAGTGCGAAAATTTAATTTTTTTCGCAAAAGTGCAACACACGACCTACTACTAATTTTTAACAAGGAATCATCATATGATATTATTTTTTAGGTTTTTGAGCTTCGTTTCTAACCGTTTCCTATAAGCTTTTGAGTTACTCAAGAGCTTTTCATCATCAAAATTTGATGCTGAACTAAATAAACTATGCAATATATGTAGTGGTAAATTTGTCTCTGCAGCATGAATGTTTATCCGAGGGCCTTCCCTTAGATATGCATATCAAGGAAACATTAGGCAGGGACTTCTGCTGTACCACAGTATCGTATGAGATATTACTACACCAAGTCGCTGTGTGCGTGCAAAATTCATTTTTTACGAAAAATGGTCAAATCAGGAATGAGAAGGTGCCCAAAAGTGAATTTGGTAAATACCGGTATATACCGGGAAAAATGGTATTTACCACCCCGA
>JAQIXX010007854.1:0-10331 GCA_034700605.1 Willowsia nigromaculata | reverse complement strand
ACAACAATATGTTCTATCTTTTTCTAGGACAATCACAAAAATTTTTTGTTGATTTTGCCAGCATCTTCACCCCCTGGCTGTTGCTACTAGAAATAGCAGTTGCTACTGGAAATAGCAGTTGCTACTGGAAATTGCAGTAGCTACGGGAAATTGCAATAGCTACTGGAAATAGCAGTTGCTACTGGAAATTGCAGTAGCTACTGGAAATAGCAGTAGCTACGGGAAATTGCAGTAGCTACTGGAAAAAGCAGTAGCTACTGGAAATTGCAGTAGCTACTGAAAATTGCAGTTGCTACTGGAAATTGCAGTAGACTACTGACTTGCAGTCCACAAACGCCAAGTAAATGCATCGCATACATTTCCTATTGAATCTAAGCTTCATTGCTCATTGTATCATATTATCCGACATAAATAGTTTATTCCTATTTCCTGTCCCAATTAGTAATCTCCGTGGATACGTGTCCTCTTTTTTAATGAGACCAAAATTAATTTTTTATTAATTTCGCCTACCAAATGAATAATGAATTTAGTAAGTGAAAAAAGGAAAAATCACTGACATGTAATGAGGATTGGTGTTTGTTTGTTACTTTCGTCATAGGTGTTTTGGTAGCCGAAAGACACATCATGACAAATCGTATTCCTAATGCTGTGGGTGGATGTACAGTCCTTTTTACTACCAAACGAAGACATCAATACCTTGAGGTAAGTAGGGTTGATAGATAAATATGCGTATATTGGGTAATCGGGTACATTTGTTTAGAGATGCTACAGAATATTTCATGGTAACATATATATTATATTACATTAATTACTGGTATGGCAACTGATGGAAATTATTTTGAAAGTCACTACATGAAAGAGAAGAGGGAGGGACTCCTGACATTTTGGGGTCAATTCGACTCGGTCTTGTATTCCGCTTAAGGAATCTTATTGGCGTGCAAAATATAGTGGAAATGGATGCTGCATTTTGCAGGTTAGGTGCTTTTCGATCATATTTTCCATTGTATTTTCATAGTAGAGAATCGATAGTTTTATAGTATAAATTTATTTTGCTATAGACGGGTTCTGAATGAATGGTCAAAAATTCCGGAAATCCATATTCTAGGCCACCGACAAAATCCTCGATTACCTTGCATTTCATTCATGATTGAACATCTCAAATCAGGGTTCTTCCTTCATCATAATTTTGTTGTCGCCCTTCTCAACGATCTTTTTGGGATTCAATGCAGAGGTGGATGCATGTATGCTGGTCCATATGCACAAGACGTATTGGGAATTGATGATAAACTTGTGAGCTCGTATGAAGACTACTTGAGCAATAAAAATAATTTTGGAAGAGCTATTTGAAAACCGGGTTTTGTTCGAATTCCCATCAAATATCACTCTAATGAAGCAGATATTGGCTTCATCATAGAAGCAGTCAAGTTGATTGCCTTTCATGGCTGGAAATTACTACCTTTTTATCACATAGATTGAAATACAGCTTCGTTTGTATTTAACGGAAACAGAAAACAAGTAAGTAAATTTAAATTATCAGGACATTGGGGGCAGATGCAGATTTTTATAAGGTCAAGTTTATGTTTTATCTTCTAGACAACTTTGTCATCATTGGCATCCCTTGACCAAATACTTGCATCCAATGATGATAATTCTTTTGTGTGTAGCATTAAAAATCGAAACCAGCCATGCAGTCCTTCAGTCACCAAGTATTTGATTAGTGCACAACGATTACTGACATCTATCCCAATTTTCATGCCATCATCTCATGATTTAGCTTTTTTCAAACGCTTTAGAAACGACAGGCATCTCAGACAACTACGATGGTTTATGCTTCCGTTCGAGTCAATAATATTCCAGTATCAACTTTCCCACATTCAACTTTCAATTAAGTCCGCGAGAGCATTTTCACCAATTAATTTTGACAGGGCTTATTATAATACAAATGGAACGGAGAACATTTGTACGCAAATAGACAATAATAGCATTTTCAGTCAAATCAACCAAGTATGGAAATTAAAATGTCATCAGAGTTTCCAAGAGAACAGGAAAAAATTGTGAGAGGTTATGGAATTTTGTGAATTCTATCCAGAACAACTGCAAAACATAAATCTGTCCGAGTATTTTAGTGATGCTGGACAAGGTTTGAAAAAATTTTTCGGAACTATTAGACGAAAAAGTAGTAATAAATCTAGTAATGAACAGCCTGGTGGCTTTGAAGATGACGATTATGTGACCCCACAAAGGAACTCCTTTTAGTTTAATACAGTTATAATATTATGAAATTCTCAGTTACGGGATATTCAATATTGCTTGATTGAATCATACTGTATACTGTAGATAAATTTATTCATTTACATATTCAATATTTGTCATATTTACAAAAAAAACAAATATACTTTTGCACGTATCATTATATTTGCAATAAAAAAGCTCGTTCTTATCAGTGCTATAATTTGACTTTTATTTAGTCTTGAATTTCTGAATTAAAACCGTGAGCAGGAAATACAACATAATATAGCCAAGAAGTGAAGCATAACCAAGCCAGACGTTGGGATGTGAGAAAGGCCATCCCCTTGAAAACAAAGATCGCATCGCCTCGCTTGTCAACGTGCATGGCAAAGCATAAGCAATGTATTGTAAGAAAAGAGGCATTCCTTCAAGTGGCCAAATTATTCCAGAAACGAAACAGTTTGGAAAGAAAAGTGCCATGGCGAGTAAAGCCGCTTCGATTTCTTCGTTACATAGTGAGCCAATAAACATACCCATAGATACTCCCCCGAAACCAGTCATTATGAAAAGCACCATAACAAGCACAGAAGAACCAAGAACTTCTATTCCAACAAGAATGGTGAGAATGAAATAGGCCAAACATGACTGGAGAACGAGGACAATGCATTCTGTAGTTCCGTAGGCGAAAAGAATTTCCCAGGTTTTTGTACCTGCCACAAGGGAACGTTCATATGTGCCTTGTTTCTTTTCATTGATGTAACGGATAGAAGCGGCAATAATAGGGAAAAAGAATAGCCACCTAGACAACAAAAAATATAAACGAGGAAACACAAGTTAATTTGGTTCTGGGGCAACTTGATAAAACGAAAAATATGCTGCTTGACAACTTACGCAACAGTAATACTTGGAGCAATGAAATCAATGAATTTTGTGTCATCCGTCCCAAAAATTGGCGTATGGTACTGAAAGCAGCATGAAGCATTTAGTTAAGTAAGTTGCATTAAAAAATTAAATTTCATAAATTAACTTTTCATACCTTCAGTGCAAACTCTGCCTGTCTTTCGTCAAATCCACAATCCTTCAGAATGGTCATGGCATACTCCTCAAATCCATCATTAAAACTTTTCTTGATCTTATTTACAATGTTTTTACTCGTCTGATCTAATTTCACAATAATTTCAGACTTGTTAAAAACTTCCTCGTCAATATTCGAACCGCTCGCGGATCTTTCGTAGAAGAAGTTTGAATATTCTGCTGGGAATAAAAGGAATCCCCAAATAGAGCCCGCGTGAACAGCAGCAATGGCGTCTTCCTCAGTTTCAAAGCTTATAAGATCGACAACGCCGGGTGGAATGTGCTGTAAGTATTTGCAGCTAAGATTCTCAACGTCACATTCTCCAGGATTTCGAGGTGGGAAGCTCATGCATTCGGTAAAGTTGGGCACCTCGTAGTTGACCACACCAAAGTCCAAATTTTTAGGATCGTCTTTGAAAGCGATGCACATCACGTAAATGATGAAGGCGGGCATTATTACTGAGAAGACGAATAGCCTGAAACGAAGAGCACGCAATTATGTGGTCTGCCTTTTCTTTGGCTACATCTTCAAAATGATCAATAAGTTTTTTATAGTGTATGCAATTACAGCAAATTACGAAAAAGAATCGCGAGGTTTTTGTGGATTAATGACTTGATCCGTTTCGTGGAATCCAGCATTCTCTCATTTCTATCCTCTTCGTCAACAGGGGGAACGACTGTGCAAGAGAAACTAATTACATGTTTGTTGCACCAACAAGCGTAATGCATACATTTTCTGCATATTATAATTATAATTTTTGTGATATTATCTGTATTTTTGTACATTTGCTGCTGTCAGGAAGCGAGTCATCGTCATATTGAAACTGGCCTAATTCATTTCTTCCGTTTCCATTGGCCTTGCCGCATTCTTCATCCTTATTATCACCCGCTGCGTCATTTCGACAGAGCTGGAGAACCACGGTCTCCAAAGAGGTGGTATTAAAACGTTGGAGAAGGAGCGTTGGATCTTGTTCAACAAGAAGACGGCCAAAACGCATTACTCCTACCTAAAATATTTTATAAGATTTACAATTATTGTACTAAGTAGGTACTACATGCGTGGTATATGAATGTCGTGGGGAAAAGTAGTATGAAGTTTCTTACTGCTGTGGATTCTTTAGCTTCGTCAATGTAATGTGTTGTGATAAGTACTGTAGTGCCTCGCTCGGTTGAGAGTCGAACCAAGTGTTTCCAAATACTATGACAAATTGACAACAATGCGTGGAATTTAACATTTAACAGTGATTTTTTAAACCATAATACAAAGAATTTACAAAGATGTGGGAACGTACTGCTCACGAAGAAGCGGATCAACACCAACTGTCTACATTTTGACAAAAATAAAACACATTATTAAACAGTCCAGCATGATGACTTACTTAATGACATTAAATTAATGTAAACCGTACTTACTGGCTCATCAAGAATTAAAAGCTCGGGGTCGTGAATGAGGGCCACAGCAAAGCTTACCCGACGCCTTTGACCACCACTAGGGTAAAAATAAATAAACCGGCACAACCGGAGCGTAAGCAATCATTGACAAAGAAACAACCCATGCATGCAGGCATGAAATGTACTCATGAAATGAAGCAATTAAAATTTTCATAACACACCTTAACGTTCCAACTCTTCGTGAGCTGTCAGGAAGACGAAGCAATTGAGTCAAAAAAGCCGTTCCCCTAATGGCAGCTTGTCTGTCGAGTCCCGACAGTGTTCCAAAGTATGACAGTGTCTCTGCGATGGAGAAGTCACTGTACAAGGATGTTTCCTAAGAAAAAGATTTTTCCACTTTTAATCTATACCCACTTTATACATTATCTTGTGCAACTTGCTTAGTTGTTCACATGAGTAGTTTTTATCGTAACAATATGCAAGATAAATTAGCTGAAGATGATTTCATCTATCAACCAATATATAAATAATAACAGCAAACTAAGGTTACCTGGGGCATGTACCCAACCATCTTTCCTTTGACGCCGGGCTTTGCACCAAACACGTATACCTCTCCAGCATTCAATTTCCTCACGCCGACTATACAAGATAAGGTCGTAGTTTTTCCTTCCCCTGAACTTCCCAACAACGAATAGCTGTTGAGAGGAAACCATTTGAATTTTTTCGGTTTTTCAGAAAATATGACATTTATAAAGTTACGTGAAACTTACATGGCTCCTCGTTGCACAGTCATATTCAAATTTTCAAGTACCGGCACCCCCTTCTTGTAATGCTTTGATGCATTACGTACCACAACTGCAGGTACTCCATCATCACTTTCGGTTACATGCTTACCATTTGTGGTCGCAACTGTCTCCAGCTCATATGAGGATTTTCTGTACCCTTTGTGTCGTTGACTTTCACCATTATTTTGTTGAGGGTTACCGACGGAAGGAGCGTGGGCTCCATTGCCGTTTTGATAGGATATTCTACGGAGCTCTGCCATGCTTCGAGTTCACAAGGGAATAGAAATGAATAAACTACGGTGCATCAACACACTTTTACATTACTCTCTAAATAAATAGTCAAAACTTGTTTGCAGGAGTTACAGTGGTCACTGGTCACCTTTGGGTTGATTTGTTGATATGTATGTACAAGTTCACAAGAGTGCCTATACTTTTAGCCAGTAAAGAAAACAATGACGGGGATGCCTATGAAATTGTCGCATTGTTATTGTAATACATATAAAAATACATAAAAAATTGCCATAAAAAACTTTGCATCATGCATAAGCCTTGTGGTTGGCTAGTCTGAACTGTGGATCACAGTATATTATGAGCTCTAAACTCTTAGGCATATTATGTACACGAATTTAAAAAACAAATAGTAAGTGTCTCAAGTTTATACACATATTTCTGGAGAAGTTGTCTGTTCAAGAACTAAAACTTAAGGCATACCTTGTATTTCACTTTAAAAAGTACGCTGTGGACGCTGCGGTATTCCTGTTTATTGTTGAGCTTTTTTATTTTGCAAGCGTTTCAGCAACATCCCTATAGTCTGAAGTTAACCAAAAAAGCAGAGTGCAAGCTTGGATGTTGTGAATCATGTTAACACTTTCATCATTATGGTGATGCAATGCAAGAATAAGTGGGAGCTACATTTCATAGTCTGCAAAACACTAAGTGTATTGCGGTAACGTTATTCCTTTTTTGCTTGTGAGCGCAAAAATCCACGAGTTCAACTTTCTTGGCAAATAAATTGGTTACACTTCGTAAGTATTATTCAGTCTGCAGTCAAGTTAATTTAATTCTTCACAATGGCAATCCTTAAAGATGCTTTTGTATATTATTTTGTGTATATTTTTACTACTTTTCGGCATTTCGACAATCTAAAAAGATTGGCTTTGTATTTTCGGTCGCATTTGACATTATAATAGTGTCACATCAATCACAGAATCAGTTATAGGGAAATAAGTTCTCATAATAAAATTTCATGCATGACAGATGAGGTTAAAATAGGCAAATCCCTCATCAAATGGTTCTGAGTACGTATGCATCAGCATGTCTATAAAAATACTGGTAAATGTTTCATTGTTCAAGCTCCCAGACAAGAATCACTGAAATGATCTAACTACTGCCAACAGGGATTCCTTGACAGTGCTGAAGATTTTGCTGATTCAATCAAGTTATTAGTAACTCAATGAATAAATGAATTGGATGACTAGATGACAAATACTAAAAAATCAACCTACTTCTGATCGTTATCATATCCAGACAAAGACAACGTGAGCAAATAAAAGAGTACGCTTAGTCAACAAAACAAAATTTGCATGTTGTGCATTTACATAAGTTTACCATTGTTTCCATTACTAATTTGGAAAAAATCACACCTAATATTTTTCACCTTCATTACTGTCGCTAATGGGCTAAAAGTCTACGCTATGTATATACATCAACATTTGCCATATTATATAATTCTCTGATCACGTGTCATCACCTTGAAAGAATACTGCAATCTTTATAGTTATCGAATCATTTTTTCTTAATTTATGGCTTTGCATTATTAAAGACAAAAAGTAGCTTCTGGCACTCAATTTTTTTCCGAAAATAAACTGGTTTTCTGGAGACAAGTCATAGAGGTTTGGATTACGTTTTTAGTGACAAGGCATTCATGACAGGATATATCCTGTGGGTGGATGCGAGTGAGTAGGTAGGTATTTGATTCCATACGCGTTCTGTGTGTTCCCCTTTTTGCAGGTAAGCTGAACGAGACTTGTCATTTCGTCAAGCCCAAACATTTTGCATTTTATAATAGGTTGTGCACGGGGTTATCAGACAGAATATTATGTGAAAATAAAAATGTAAAACTAGGAGGTAGAAATGGAATACTAAAATGAAAATTGGGTAGGATTAGGATATTTTCTGGTTGCTCGTGCTTTTGCTGTTGTTCCACACAACAACATGTGGCAATCATGTGCCTATTATGTCTAGAAATAGGTATGACTGGAAAACATGCTTACATGACTGAGTTGTGAAGGTATTATGCATTTAGTTGATGCTTTAAGATTGCATGATAAGATTATATGAAATTTTTATTTTTAAGATAATGCTTATCGAAAAAAATATTCATTGCAAAACTGTCCAGGTATGTATTTGATAACTAACTATGGATTTGCATGATTTTCTACCTTGAAAATGAGAACACACTACTGGTTTTTCTCTGGGTTGCGTTATGTGATAGTTTTTACACTTTGTGTCAAACAGTATCAAACCTTTATCGAACAAGTTTATTAAATCCAATTACCATTTTAATAACAATATACTATTACTTTGGCTATTATTGTTATTAAAATCATAAAGCATCAATAACATCAAAATGTACATGGATAATTGTATTACGGCAACCTGTTGGATTAGAGTTACCTACATTGCCTATTAGTATGCGTGTGCATCTGTCAGCCAGCCTTTTTACTGTTCACCAGATATGAGAAGCTTGTACCTTAATTGTTTGCGATCTTGGCTGCGCATGCTGTTGTAAGGACTATGCATTTCTTCAAGCTTGCTAAAAGCCTTGATGATGAGCAAATTCAACCTGACCACACTCACTTTTGCTCAGTCATATTGCTGGTGAAGGAACACGAACAGGAAGCAAGAATCGGCAATGAGTGTTGAAGGACAAATTATTGGGATGCTAACCATTGTAATGAAATAAGTGAAGTAGTGAAAGTCCAATGAGTATGATGATATGATAGCACTTTGGCATAACAATTTTGTGTTTCTCTAGGGCACAACAAATGCTCATTAAATAAATAATTTAATATTTACATAATAAGTTACATATTCGCAATCGCATAAGTTACTCATATTGAATCTTATCATCACATGAGCAAATCACCTTTTAAATATCACATGAAACAAAATAGTGAGTATAAAATATCCAATGATATATGCCACGAGTATAACAAATCCAGGCCAGACATTCGGATGTGTAAATTCCCATCCTCGACTAGTCACAGATCGAACACTCTCAGCACTCAAAGTGCACGGAAGGACTTGAGCAATGTACTGTAACCAAACCGCCATCCCTTCTAAAGGCCACACAAGACCAGAAAGAATGAAATTTGGGAAGAATGCTGCCATGGCAAGCATGGCTGCCTGAATTTCTTCCGTGCATATTGAACCCAAGAGAAAGCCCATTGAGACACCACCATAACCGCTTAAGAGGAATATAATTATGAGTAGAATGTCGGAGCCCAAAACTTCGATTTGAAACAAAACAGTGAGAACACAGTAGTTTAGAATGGATTGACAGAGAAGCACAACAAATTCGGACATTGAGTAGGCCACCATAATTTCCCACGTTTTCACTCCAGACACAAGCGAGCGGTCCATCATCCCGTTTCTCTTCTCCTTTATGTACCGAATGCTGGAAGTAATGATTGGAAAGAAAAATAAAAGTCTAGAAGAAAAAAATAAATAGTTTAATTAACATTAGACATGAGTTAACATTATCCAGCAATATTAAACTTTGTTAAAAACTTACGAAGGTGCGGTGCCTGGAGCAAGAAATTCCCTAAAATCAGTGTCATTTCTACCAAAAATTGGTTTACGGTACTTTGGGAACAAACAATATATATAGAGTATGGATTATTTATCATTCATAAACAAAATGTACATACAAGTTGTATAAAGTGTCAATTGTTTAGCTTACCATTAAAGCAGAGTCGCCTTGACGAGGGTCAAAACCGCAATCAAGCAAAAATATTTTGGTAAAGTCCTCGTAAGTGTCATGCAATGTCTTTTTAATGGCAGCAGAAATTTGTTTATCTATTGTAAATTAATTTTCAATTGGTTATTAGCCAAGCGTCATGAAATTTTGAAGATTGCAAATATCATAAGTCATTTATAACTAGAGTGCAAATTACTTGACTCATCCAATCGCACAGTGATCTGGGAAGCATTTAGCGTCAATTCGTCCACATTTGACCCTGAGGCTATTCTTTCGTAAAGCTTTGTAGAGAAATCTTCTGGGAATGCAATGTAGCCCCAAATATTACCGTTTTGTACTGCCAATATCGCGTCAGATTCGTTATCAAACAGTTTCTGCAAAAATAAACAGCGCATAATATAAAATGTTGTAAGCTTGACCTTGTAGATGTAGCAAGATAATTTTGCAAATAAATGCACGAAAATGCCATTTTTATCACAAGAGATTGCCTACCAAGTAAAAAGTGTCTTTTGGAATGTTCCTAAGGTAATGACAACTCAAATTTTCAACATCGCATTCACCGGGAAGTCTGGTAGTATTAGGACACACGGACAGGTAATCAACCTCGTGATTCACCAGACCCACTTTCATTCGAATTGGGTCGGGTCCCAAAGAAATACATATCAGAGAGAGCATCACTGCAGCAATTAGCAAGACAAAGAACAGTAACCTATATTGGATAGCATAATCATAAGTAGACACTATAGAATAAAGGATTTTTAAAATCAGTTCATATGATATGCAAAAGCAAACGGGAATGCGTCAAGTTGGTGAAGAACCAGATTGGTGAAATTTGTATTTCACCAAAACGAACCTCGAGTCAGCACCAA
>JAQIXX010007853.1:0-10331 GCA_034700605.1 Willowsia nigromaculata | reverse complement strand
CTCATGCCGCCCCCGCCTCCCCCGACCCTCATCAGCCCAGCGAATTGTATTGCTGCGCAACCTGTTCGATATCACTTCACAACCGCAGCAGCCGCCGCCGCCGCTGCTGCAGGTGCCCGAGCAAGCAGAAGGTGAGCTCACCCTTTTCATTAATATTTTTACTCACAAGGAAACCACCCCACATGTTAATCCAACTACGTTTCCTCGTCAGTGCTCCAATTAGCCAAGTGAAAGGAGACGTTTCCTCATGAATTTTCTAGTAGGCAGTTCTCCTTTCCCATTCTCATTAGCACCAATACAGGCCATTTGACAAGAAGGGAAAATCGATAAACACTCATTTTCTGCTTTGTTTACAAAACTCTCGTTCGTCTCCTCCTCTTGGGCAAATAGGATATTATTTTTGGTGGATTGGTTTAAATGATTAAGAGACAAGATGAGTGAATGGATTGGCTTTCTAAATGGACTTGTAATGTTAATCGCTCTCTCTCTCCATTTCTCAAAACAGGACACGCGCGCGTGTAGCGAAAATTTATGAGAGGAAAACAATCAGGCTAAATGCTTTACTCATGATTAATGATGAATAGAAAACTGTCAATAGCAATTAGGTAGCTAGTTAAAACAAATAATATTGTGATTAAAAATAAATTGTAAGGCAATTAGTTTGAGGTGACCGATTTTACCTATTTTTATGTGTGCCCATTGTTCCGTGCAAATTCACAAAATTTTTTTAGTCATATTTCCAAATGATCAATTCATCATCAATTATCTTCACCATAATCATTTTCAAATCATGATCTCGTTAAATCGATAAAATTAATAGATAATTTTGTTCAGCTTGTTATAGCTTACGAGGAGGAGTCTTGTGGTGTTCATCTTTTTTTTGGGATGATGGGAAAGTAATGGCAGGAGGCAAATTTGAGTCGTGTGTGCAAATATATTTTTTGAAGATGTAATTTGATCTTCATCTCTAATCTGTTGATAGAGAGGATAGTTTGGTTTGGTTTTTCATCGTGATTTATCAACTTTCGTTTCGTCATCCTCAGTTTAGCTCACAGCGAATGTCGTGGTTTGGTGACTTTGACTGTATCGCCTCTCATGTCTCCTCATTTCTTGCTGTTCAGATGAGAAACGAAAATGAAATCTAGAATAAAAGAATCATCTTCGTCACGATCAGATCATCGCAGTGAGGAGTGAAAAATTTTGAAAGTTGATTTTTCCTTCATGTTATGCTTATCATCTGCTTCATCTCCTCCTCCTTATCATTAAATTCATGTGGGAGCATGTGTCCTCATGTCACATAACTTTATTAACAATAATAATAATAATAACGATAAAAAAATTAAATTGACTAAAATTCCAAAGATTTTCTCCTGAGAAGATGGCATCTGCTCGAATCGTGTTCATTTTTTTGAATTACAACAAATTAGAAAGGAAATTAAATTTTTGGTTTGATAAAATGGAGACCAGATGATATTTTTTATTGTGGGCAATCATCGCTTTTGTCATCCTCGTCAATAATGAATTGTTATTGTTAAGCCTTCCTATAAGCGACTCGTGTATAATGGACGAACGGTTATAAGGGACAAATTTGTTGCGTTTCCTGTTTGAATTAATAGAACGGAAATTTAGTCTCTTATATGGAGTGTCCCTTATATCGAGATTTCACTATTTCCTTTAAAAATGTCTCCTCCAAGCCATAAGGGAAACCTATTTAAAAAGATGTCACGATATTTGCGTCTCGCAAAAAATTATATCAAAAGCCATCTGGCGTCTCATCTTTTTTTTTTTGGCGTCGGCATCAAAAAAGCTCGATGTCAATTTCATTTGATTTTTGTCTCCCATCTTGTTGCTATCATTTTGATAATGAAATAATTTTCTCTTTTTTCGGCAGTGTGAATTAAAAAGCAAAAGTGGATATGCGCTTTTGTAAAATTCCTTCCTGTTTTAAAAGTCTCTAATGCACTTTTAAACACGTTCAAAGGAAAACAGCAGGATATGAAATGCATTTGAAGGAGAGAGTTTTAAAAAGATGATTTCAAAAGTGTCAATTTTTAATGAGAAAAGGCGGGGGAGAAAAGAGGAGGGGGGAATTTTTTGATGTGAGGAGGAAACCAAATTTACCGCAGCCCTCGACATGCAATTTTAAAAGCGTTATGACATGTGGAAATCCTCCTCCTCTTTGTCAAGTTCAGTTTCGCATGCAATCGCGAACTCACGAGGAAACCTCGCATGACATTACTTACAAGGAAACATCAGGCACGATAACGTTCCATGTGGTAATCCTCATGGTTTGAAATTGATGACTGTGATGACCTGTATCCGTATAGCGTGCTGTGCCATTTTGTCCTGACTTCCTCCAAAAAATGCTGAACTAGTAATGTCGCTCATCTTTCAACAAAAATGATGAATTATTTGGGGTGGATTGGATAATGACTTATGTGAGGATGTGTAATGACTAATGACTTGTGAGACGTTTCTCAAAATTTTCTTCTGTGGTGAGGTAACATCATCCTCATGACATCAAGCTGAGTGATGAGCTATTATGAACATTTAGAAAACGAAAGGAAGAGAAAATTGTTCATTTGATAATGTCATTTGATGTCTTGATCGTGAGAAAAAAATGACATTTTTAGCAAAACGCATCATGAACCAGTCATTATTTTGGTATTTGCTGTTTTGTATCCTCCAAATATTTATACACTTCTCGTGTTCAAACATTTTTATAAGGATAATTAGCGAAAATTGGTGAACATCAGATACACTGATTGTTTTCGATGTTTTGACAATAATTGCTAAATTAGCATTAAAATTGTGAAGAAGATTCTATACACTGTTGAAATACAAACAAGTGAAATGATTATCTCGCATTTGGCTGTCATCAAATTATCATGAGAAGATCACGGGGCCGCCAGGTTCACGATGGGAACCATTAAGCACGACATTTTGTGACGACTTAAATGTACAATTATTTAAGAAATATTTTGGGAAAATTTTCATCAAGGCGGTTGGGTTGAGCAAGAAGTGACCCCGCACTGGTCAAAGAAAAAAATTATCAGAATAATTGTTGGTGAAACTGAAGAAGACATGATTTAATGACTAAATATTTGGCTAAACTGTCCTTAATTGTATTCAAATTGCTTGATTATTACAACAATGAGTTAGGTAAGCAGAGGGAATATTCAATTCATGCCGCGTAAGCTTTACAGGAACAAAAAGGAAGAAGGAAATCAAGTCCCGCAAATTATAATCTTTGCAAAAAAAACGTGAATTCGTGGCTAAATGAATACTTATCGTGAATTAGCTAATGAATCTGAGGATTCAATCGAATATTTTGACATTTCGAGGTAAAATGGGCAGTTATTAGATATTTATTTATAAATTATGTAAATATTTTGGTGCAAAAATATTATGCAAAATAATTATTTCATCATAAGCTACTCTATCCAGCCGTTTATTAAAAACCTGCTTAAAAATTGTGGTCCCGTGTTTCAACTAAGCGGCGTAATAGTTCACATTACGTAAAACGTTTACATGACTTTTTATTACCTGTTATGATAGTTTTTGCTGATGTCGATTATCATTAAAAATAATATTTCTTTGCGTTATTTGTGCGTGATTTGACTAGTAAATGGATATCATCCTTAAACGGAACATAGCAATTCATACTCAAGTTTTCTACTTCCTTTTGTATACTTAACAGAAGTTCATGTAATAGCTCATCTTTTAAAGCCTAATGATGCAAAAAGCTCAGAGAGAATATATGTAATTTAGAGATAAACGGTATGGCAATGTGTGTGATATAATTGTGTGAGAAGAGATTATAATCTGCCACTACAATATTTATTTTTTACTGCTTTCCTTCTTCATTTCAAATAATAACATCCTGTTTATTAAAGCTTTATCTGAATCCATACAAACTGCCATTATAGTCGGTCATCGGCGTCGAGATTGAACGATTTTTAAAATTAATGGGAAAACTCTGCGGGAGGGAGTCCTCATTATTTGAAAACAAAACGGTAAACTAAAAAGTTTCGACAATTATCTGAAAAGATAGTTTAAACTGTTTTTCTTTACGGTTAATATTACTTCTTGTGTCATAGGTTAGTTAAAGGAATTTAAAATATGCGCGCGTGTTCGTTTAAATTCCCTCAAAGAAATCATTTTTTTGGAATCATTAAAGCCATGCGTGCACTTCCGTCGTTTTAAAAACGGTTCACTACTTTGAACGCATGTAATATCTTGTCATTTGAATAGCTTTTTAAATGAGTTATCGGAAGACAAACAAGTGCGATATCTTTTTGTACTTAAATCGCTAAAAGGGATCCAATACAAACTACTAGAAAAAAAATTAACGGAAAGGGATACATGCAAGAAGTTAAGATATAACCATAAATTTTGTTGGGATATCTACAAAAAACGTGAATTTTGCTACACTTTGCGTTGCGTATTTTCCGCATATCTAATCCCAAAGAAAAATCAAACCAAAAGGTTTTGTCTTTAGAATTTTGCGTGAAGTAACAAATATCTTTTGTAACAAGTTGGTGCAAAACTAAGCGGATAACTGCAAAAATTCTTAACAATCTGATATTTTTGTATTTTCTGCTGAGATTATCTAACGTCTAGAAAAAGCCTGTAATTATAACATGTGATATGAATGCTTCCTCAACAAACAATTGTCTAGAGTAAACGGCTATTATAACTATTTATATAGCTGTTGTGCCAATTGTCAATCTAAAGAAAACTCTTAAAAAAAGTTGCCAACTATTTTTAAAAACAGAATGCAAAATGCACTTTTTTGAAAACAAAAGACAATAAAAAATGCACAACAATGGTTTATTACGTCATGTGAAAATCCTGAAAAGTATACAAGCATGCAATGAACAATGACGAAAGTCTGCTTGTTTTTTTTTGGAAGACAGGTGAATTTTAATTGTTGTTACCGCTACATCAAGACTATTTATTTAAGATATTTTTATAACTTCTAGTTTTTCTCCTTTTTCCTGAGTAAACTCTTAAACGGAAAATAAATATTTGGAAAGAGTAAACAAAATCTTAAATCTGTTCCATAAAAATATATTTATATGTCGTAAATATCAATCCAAATTTTAGAAAAAAACCGAGACGTTTAACTTCAGCTCAGGATTTCATGTTGACAGTAAAAAAGGATCAGTAAAAAACGCTCATTATTATAAAATTATTACGTAAGGTAATCAATAAATATTTTTGCGTGTCACCACGTGGTTTGATATCCAAAAAAACTTTTTTTCTCTGTACGATACCGTCTTTAAAAGACGTTCATGTTCAAGGCAATTTATTATTGGCACCAGTGGAGAGCCCCATTAAATATTTTTATTTATCTTTTTTTTCTTCTCCGCTTAACCCAACAATATAAAAAGGGAGGACATAATAAGCCAAGCCACATTATCTTCAGGGATGTTTAAACTTTTTTTTGTGGCTTCTCTCTGTAAACATTTTGGTGTGTACCTAACAGCTAGAGAGACTTGTGAAAATCTATTTATGATTATTGCAAAAACAAAGATGCGATATTGTACTGTGGAGATGGAGAAGACGACTCAACAGCCTTGAAAATATTAATTTTTTTCCTGAAGTCGAGGCAAAAAAGCAGAAGTCAAAGTCAATGAAAAATTGTGTAAGTGTTTTGTCTAATGGACTACGCAATACTTTGTCTTCTTGCTGTGTGTTTTGGAATAAGAGCCAAAGCCAGTTCATTTATTACTTATCTCCATCTTTCGTCTTGTCCATTTTCCTACAGAATCCCGTCTTCTTAAATCTCTGAGAGATAATTAGCATTGAAAGAAGACAAAATGATTGGCAGTAATAAATATTATTATTGCTGCTGTGATGCTTGTCTGGTCCATGATCATTTTTTGTCCATTGTCACCTCCTTTTACTTACAAGGGAAACTCATTGAATATTAGTTTCAACTACTCACAAGGAAATCTCATTAAGTGTTACTCTCAAATGGACTCTATGGTATAACATGGGTGACAACCACACTTAAAAGTTTCCTTGTCAGAGATTTGGCTTTCGTTATGCTCGCATTACAGCATGACGAAAATTCTGCAGCTTAGCAAATTATTGTAATTTGTACTTTTTCAAACCGTGTCAAAAGCAATTTTCGGTTGTTACTGTATCAAGGTAACACCCACACACACGCGTTTTCAGGCATGCAATGAAATTCATCTGCAAGCGTTCATTCCAACATTCCATTCCATTCTCCCCTGCAATTACAATCAACGTGAGAGAAACACATGGAGAGTGAATAGCCGAAAATTATAATCGTCACAGAGAAATATGCGAGCTTAATTTACTTTTTTCTGCCTTCCTTTTCGTACCTCCCATTCTTCTCGGTTTTGTTGCAAAGCGAAAAGGAATGCAACTTTTTTGAGCACGAAACTAATTCCATTTATTTTTATTCGCTATTGTAATTTGCTCAGGAGGAGGTAGCGGCGCTAATGAATAATAAGCATTGCATATTCAATGGAAAAAATTAGGATTCAGTTTTATGCGTACTCTATGGGTAAATAGGAGAATAATTGCAAGGTTGATGAGATATTTTTTTCCTCCAGAGAAGGAATATGCGAGCGTAGCTAAAAGCCAGAATGATTGGATTATCATGAAGACGAAATCTTGATGAGATTCGGAGCTTCTGTTTGAGTGACAAGCGACTAGTGGAACATTATTACATGGTCACGTTGTCTTGGCACAAAATTTTTTTTTACCAGAGAGAGGAAAAAATAATTAGATGGAAATTATAACGACAGAGGTGTATGTACTTATGGGTAGGTATATATAAAGTTATTCTTTTTTATGGTTTCTGGGTTATTCATCTTGCTGGTCTCATCTTCATTTGTGGAAGGAGTAGATACATTATGTATGCATGTGCGTTTTATGAGTTTCAAGGTCGTTCTTGTTGTCAGGGTGGTGGAAAAAAATATGGATACTTTTTTTGTTCTCTGAGCATGTCGCTACATATGTGCTAAAAAATCTGAGAGACCTAAAGAAGGTGTTGAGAATTCTTAGTAAATGGTGTTGTCTGCTTTTTCTGTGCTATTGAATCGCAAATCACGTTTGGGAAGGAAAAGAAGAAGAAAATTTGGACAAGGTAAACTCATCAGGTGTTTGGCATGGGGAAATGTTTACTTGTCAGCACAAAAAATCTAAATGGGTAGTTTTTAAAAATATTTTAATTCCCCAAAATAATAATTTCTGGTAATTAAGCTAAAATTTTCGAATAAACTCGAATGAATAGCAAATATATTGATAATTAAAATAAATCGTTAAAGCGCAGCAATATTTCAGGCAAAGCGCGTGTAACACCTTTGGAGGTTTCCTTGTAAGCAAAATTTTCCTCTCTTCTTCGACACAAAAATGATCACGTTGTTGCTCAGCTTTGAAAAGCTGAATTATTGATGAGAATATATGATTGCGGATGAAGAGAAAAAAACAGGGACCGACAGAAAGTGCAAAAACCAGTCTTTTTCTTCGTATCAAAAGAAACTGAAGATGAGCAGACACAAAAGCCTGTACACAGATACAAAAAGCCATGATAAAAATTCGAGAATAAAATATTCTCCTCATGTACTCGTCCTCTCCTTGTCAGTTCGTCGGCTTTTGTTGCTTTTATTACCTACCAAACAATACCTACCTCGTATCTTGCGAATGTAGGTAGAAATATTTTTTCTATATTTTTTTTCAGCAGTGGCATAATTTTGAATAGGTAGCTCTCGTGTAGAATTCGCAATGAGGAATTCTTTCATCAACTTCACTCATTCAATCATGATAACATGACATGATTCTACTTGCTTTTGGCACTAGATGCCAGACAAACACAAACAGTCTGATTGAAAGTGATTTGATTAAATTATTACGCATATATAAATCATCCATCTGTTTGGGAATTTGGGATCTCTCCTTATTTTTAGATGCTGCAAGCTTGAATATTCAATGAATCTGTTGAGCTATGTAATAATCATATTTTTTATGAAAAAAATATTGTATAGTCGCTTGTTGTGTAATAATCTGGATTGGATTTTTTTTATTGTGTGCGATGATCTTTATTCGTGCGATGATCTTTATTCGTGCTAACTTTTGTGGAACTAATTGAATGGCTGGGGATGATGTGGATGATAGAGGCTAATAAATTGGGAGGCTTATGGGTACACTAACAAGCGGTGAGGCACACCTCGCTATAATTTTGCGAAAAATTTGAAAAAAATTTGAAAAAAAATCGGAGGATGATGAGCTTGTAGACAAGAAGGAGGAATAATTATCAGGAACTCTGAAAATATCTGAGTTGAAATTTCCCGCGTTTAAAACAAATATTTGGATTATGAATGCATTCATTTTTTGTGAGCCATTGAGCAAAAATTTTTGGCGGGAATTTTAATATTTGATTGTTTAAAACCGCTCTGGTGATTATTATGATTAGGGATGATGAAATATTGTATGGTTTTGTGATTGATTCTAAATTTTTGAAAAGTTTTTGGTTTTGTAAGCGCTTGAATGGGATATTTTGACGAGCTACTTGTTGTCCTAGTAATTTGATTCAGTATGATTTCATCTCCAAATAATCCAATTTTTTCTATTCCTGCTTGTTAGTCTGTTTTGTTGATTGTTAGACATGAAGTGTGTCACAGTTGACGGTTGATTGGATGGAGATAGAAGTGACGGTTGCACTTTTATTCACTCTCTGTTCGTTCATCACGCTCCTATTCGCAAAATAGAAGCAAGCATTCTTGTGTAAAAAATTTTGTAAAAAAATATGTGTCTAGTGTCAAATGAATGAGCAGGAGTTTTTTGTGATGATGAAAATAAAACAGGTGTGCAAAATATCTAAAAAAGAATGTAACACAAATTTTCAAAAGTGACAAAAGTATCAAGTCACTCAAAAGCCATGCCAGAAGCGAGAAAATAAATAGATGTAGCAATGAAGCATTAAGAATAAAATGGGGGTAGTATAAATGCACAATGAATTAGTTTACTCCACTTGACTTGTTGACACGGAATGAATGCAATTTGATTCGAGTACATTTTTATTTGCAAGGAATTAGCCAATTTTTATGCTTTTTTGCCATTTAAATGGTTGAAATAGCTAACGCAAATGAAGCGCAGGGAAAATTTGACACCATATTCGAAATTCCCACCAAAATTCTACTTTCATCTTCAAATCCAAATAATTTTGTTTTCATCACTAGCGACCTCTGGGGGCCATTAAGGCACCTAATTTAATATCAACTGCAAATAACATGCTGTCATACAGCGTGACGGATACGGACGGACGGGACACAGACACCCCATAATAATTTCAATAAATATCCGTCACGCTTCAATCCCTTAAAATAAATGAAACGCGAGATCAGATTCGATGATGATCACATTTTTTTTGGGTGACGACAGGTAAACATGCAAACAGAAAGTTTTCTTTGACATTTCAAAGACAACCATGTCAAAATTCTGAGGCAGATTTTCTGTTCAGCTTTTGGGCTTCTATGATTTGATTTGCATGATGGAAGATGAAAGAGAGCGAAAATGCTTGAGATATTTAGTTTGCGATAAAAAGAGGAATAAAGGCAGTCGGTCAATCACAAAACTTATTGATCGACCCAGTCAGCAAAAAATATAATCCATATGAAAGCCTGGGAGCCCTAAAAACAGAAAATTTCGCTTTTCATGTCCATTTCTGTGTAAAGCAGTAAGTAGGAGTTTTTTTGGAGGAGGAATTGATTTTTTCTTATAGGTAGATATTATATACGGCTGTCATCAAGAAGTGAGGAGAAGAGGCGAAACCCTTTTTTTTATTTCTTTTTCGCTTGACATGTTCTTCTGCTGCATTGATTTTTTTAAATGGCATTGCCGATTTCGCCTTGTCGTGTGCTTAAACATATGACATGTCAATAGAAATTATATTGCTTGTAAAAGGTTGCAAATTTACAATCAATTCTGTAATAAAAATAGGATTTTAAACAGTTTTTTGATTTTATTGGTTTGTCGACTTGTCGATTTTATTCTTCTGGCTATATGGCTACCTGCTGTGGGGACACGAGAGAGAGGACAACAATTGAAAAATTATAAAATTTGTGATCTCAAGAAAAACGGATGAGGAATGGCCATGTGGAAAAAATGGAAAGGACACGAGACACGAGAGAGAGATGGTCAGCAGGAGAGAGATGAAAAGAACTATAAATTAGATTTATATTCCAAGAAAGGAAATTATTTGTAAAAATTTCATTGCAAATTATATTGCGGAATGACACGAGCACAAATGGCTACCAACAATGGGAAGGCTAAGCGCATGCAAGCGTGTGTGT
>JAQIXX010007852.1:0-10332 GCA_034700605.1 Willowsia nigromaculata | reverse complement strand
TGTCCACATGCGTCTTCTTCTCGTGTGCTGGAGATTTGTAGTTGGCTGTAGTGCTATTCTCTATGAGTGGGGTTACAGCATTATTACATTGCGCATCAGCGTTGTTGCTGGGCTTTTTTTCAGTAATCCTAGATTATATTTGGCTCTTAACCAGCTTGAGAAATTGTAACTTCATATCACGAAAATGTTGCCTCCTGAGTCATTGAAATTTTGTCAAATGACCAGAAACAAATTACACGGTCCGATTTTGGTATGATTCAATAGTTCAAAGCTGTCTCCTCTGAAGCGCTTGCTATAACTTTAGATGATTTTCTAGTTGTTTAAAAAATTAAGTTTTGCTTAATCCGGCTTTCCCTCCGTCTCACTGATACTATGGTACTATCGAATAACTTTTAAAAACTTTGCCAACTTGGGAACCTTAGTTTCACACATGGAACATCCAACTCACGTATACGCATTCCAATACTGCATTTTTAATGGAGAGCAGAGATAAACTCAGAATTTACTGAACAAATAACTTGTATTCCATCATGCGCGGTACGATTGAGTCAGCTAGGATTCGACAGCGTATTCTAAGCCACTGAGCCCATTAAATGCTGAAAAACTCTGACTTCAGTGACCCCAACTTCCAACTGAAATACCTAATTCACCCTATTAGCACAACTTCATGGAAGGTCAAAGGAGTTTCGTAGTTGAGCTAATTGTATCCTTAAATTTCTAGTTGCCTGCAGGAAGAACCCCAAATGTGTTTTCGATAATCCTACAGTGAAGTTGCTTTAGACTGGAAATATGATATTCCACATCTAGTCTTAGCTGCTTTATTTCTTTCTGTTTTCAGACGAACGTTTTGCTAATCGCTACGAAGCAACTTGGGAGTCTTTTGTTATCCCAATTGTCGGATATTTTATTGGCGACCCAAGCAATCAATTTTTTAATTAAATCTTTCACATTTACTCAAGTGTAAGTTAGAGTACAGTACGGTAAGTTTTGCAATATTTCCACTTCTACATACCATTAAATTGTTGGGTTTTCACTTTGATGAGTTAGGAGGCAAAGTGTTGTATATTGACGCTGCACACTTTAAATATTTTGGGAGTTACACCTACGTTAAAATAAAAATTGCTGGAGCAACATGTTGTTAGTGAAGGTGGAAAAATCGTTATAAAATTGTAATGAAGCACTATGAACAATATGGACGGATGAATGTTGGCTTGATTATAGCTTCTTAAAACATTAAAAATTACGTATTTCCTGAAAAGATCAATAGATTATACATTCCAGCACTGTACGTTTTTGTCGATGGTTCATTAATTCAAAAACGCTTTTTCCAGTTCAATTAAACATTGATCACAAATTGTAAATGTTGTTGTGTGCGTCCGGACAGAAGTATTTTTCACTCTAGTCCCAAGGCTGTCTTGATGACTTGGCTAGTAGGATTCTACAATTTTGAAATGTGGGCTGCACCCAACATTTCGCATACGAGAAATGACAACCTCCAATATTCAAAAAAGGTATTCTTGTATCGTTGGGGAAAACTGGCTATTAGAAGATTAGTAGCAATGAATCGACATCCGTCAAGTCACTGATATATTTGTTGAAAGTTGTTATTGCAAGTTTCAGAAAACTCAGGATAAATTCAGAGTCACAAAGGACGGTTTGTAGGCTTGTTTCAGCAAAATAATCAAGCAGTCATTTGTGATACATTAACAAATTGTTTGAATTCCATAACAACCTGCTGCAGGGTTTCCACTAATGACAAAACATTTTCAAATCAAGATCATCAATTAGCCGGCTTCTTTTTGATATTAACTTGATAACATCTCCAAGTGTTAGAATCTCTTCAAACGCCACTGTGAAAAAATTACCGAAAAAACCACGATTCGCTCCCCCGGAATCCCATAACTTAAAAAGTACATACTCCACACAGAAAACAAAGCCGCATAAATGTTTTAATGATCTCGTTGCACGAATCTGGTTTTGTTGGCAACTGAACTTCATTCATCTTGATGCTAAATGTTTTTCTGAGTATGCGTGTTGTCACATTGATCAAACATGCATTTTGAAAAGAGCGTTGATCTCACATCGCCCCTGTTTCATTCATGGATACTAATAAGGAGTCAAACGGAAACATCGACAGTTTCTGGCTTGGCTTTACCTTGAATGCATTCTCGATTACTAGATGTAGGAACATATATCGCTTTTCTGCTTGATTATACATTATGAACGTTATAACATCTTACCAATTTATCCGCAGTTTCTCTTAGTTTCGATGCATCTTTCAACTTTAACGTTGCAATAGATCTTTGGTTTTTGCTGAGATTCATGGAGATCACTACATAAGCGTTTTCCAGTCCTTCCCACATAACCTCATGGATATAAAGTATCCATAAGTAATACTCCTTATGGTGATACAGGTAAAATGTGAATTGATTTTAAAGTTCATCTAATAAATGAGCAGAGCTCAGGTAATACACAAGGTTTCAATGTCCCCGTCGCACCTGGTACCATCTAACTAATTAAACTGAGCTCCTTTTTGCTCCGGAAGTGAGGGATTCTCTGTAAGGAGCCGACAGATATTTTCTGGGGGGAATACCACCCTAAAAGTCTTCTGATTGTTAATGAAATGATTAAATTAGACTGAGGATCCAAAACCGCACATTTCACATTTGCTCTTAGCTGCTTCACATTTTCCTGTTTCCGGGTGAACTTGTTGCCCATAACTACAAGATGAAATATTGTTCTAAAATTTCGGAGAATTTTGCAGTGAGCCGCGTCAATAATTTGCACAAGAGTTCAATGTAAGATAAAGTTCAGTACGGTGAATTTTTTATGAATTCTCAACGTTTAAACTCAAATTAAATTTGTGGAAACTTGATTCTATGAAAAAAGTAAAAAGGTTTAATGTTGACGCTGTTAATAAAAATATTTATGTGAGCCTAAATTCATAAATGGTAAATGCTGCTCTAGCCAATCTGGGCATGTGTGCACATGCACAAAAAATACTGTAGTGTTAAAGATTGATACCATGGGCAAAGAAAATGTTTGGAGTCTAGGCAGCAAATATAATAGAGTAATAAAATATATATAATTTCGGAGTATTCACAAATTGTGCCAAAAACATTCCAATTGGTGTTCTTCTTTCTACATGAGAATTCCGCCGGATGAGCCAATTTGTGTGGCTTGGCTCTGAAAGTTTTTGACTCCCAGAAAGGCTTTGGAGATATGAAATATGATTTGAGAATTGTCTCCTTAAACACTAGCAATTTTTCAAAGGTCATCAGTAAATTACATCCTTCAACACGAACCATTTTTTGTACAAGATGATTATTGAGTGCAAAAGAATTCCTGTGAAGTGCTCACTGTAAACTTATACCATTTCTTTAAATAACTTTGGAGAAATTTATCAGGTGTTTGGGAAGTTGCTTTTAGTCCCGTATCACTCAGTAAGTTTCCATATGAAATTTGAATTAATACTCGTTGCTATATGATTCGCGTAGTTTTGCTGTTTTGACATATTTTCATTTAAAAGGTTGCATGTAATTTTAGGACAAACCGCTTCGCTTCAAACTCTTACCATGCATATGCTCACAGACTGTCAGACTGGAGTTCGTTTGAAACCTACTCAAAAAGGGTTCTCCATAATCAGCTTGTGATAACGGATTTATTCGTGGAAAACCCCAAAAGTCTCATTTGTGCAATAAAATCGCGTTTTTACATGCTTGTATGCATGAAGGTAAGGTGTTATAAGATAGAATTCGCTTCGGATCACACAAAGATCATTTTGCCGTTGATTTGTACGAGTTTTTACCAAACTGAGCACTATTAATTCGTACAACCATTGTTGATTCTTCCAAACATGTTTACGAGATTGTGTTCTATTATTGATTTTGAATAATAGACACATTCACTTTCTTTCAAAAAGATTGGTCTCAATTCATAACTTAATCGTTAACCGTTTGACGTAAATACTTTGGAAATGCAACTCACTCCACATCCTTCCATCATCCCCAAAGCCAAAATTTATTCTAGTATCTTCATACAACTGAATGAATAGACAATGAATGTGGGAAGTAAACGTAATTGACTCATAATTATCAGCCACATGAAATACGATTTATTTAAGTTTTACGAAAACATACTGAAGTGAATTCATGCTTTTTACTGTATGAAATTGATAACTATTCGGCAAAAAATAGATGCTTTGAGAGAAAATTCATTCTGCTTTAAAGATAGTGTGAACTTCTGGACATATGCGGTTAGTAGGAGTCTAAAACAATGTGTATAGAAAAGCAAATGCACAACTATCTACTTTGTTGGTCAATGCATAATTAATTCCCCTTTTTCTGAGTGAACATTAATTGTGTCAGCATTCCATGGTGCCGGAAGAACTCTATTTACATATTACTTTCAGCACTTACATACGATGATAAACATCAAACGCCATCCAACCTACACAAAAACTTAAACATGGCATAAACTAATTCGGAGTCTCAGGAATTTACACACAATTTAATGAAAATCGCAGCCATTAGTGTCTTTGTATTGTATTTTTTTGATTAGATTGATGGTTTTATCGATAAGAACGATATAAACTTATAAAGTGGAATCCCAAAAGTAGACTACAACTTCCAACAAAGGTGTTTTTTGCAAATATATTACTAACTCAACGAAACCTTCCTGTCAGTCGCTCTTTGCAAATCCAGCCCATTTGGTAGCTTTTTGGAATTTACGGCTCGCTTCAACATGCTTTGTTGCTTTTCCGATTGGTTTAATTCTACAGGATAATTTTCCGTGTCATGGCTTCTGGCTAAATTTTGAGATGAAAAATGGTTTGTGTATTGTCTCCTGACTCACTAGAGTCTCAGTTTTCTCCAAAGACCAAAAAAAGATTAACATGTTCACCACGGGAATACTTCGTAAATGATTCATGAACTCAACAAAGTCATTTTGACTTCATAGCATCCATGCCGAGAAGGGTAAGATGTCATTTATTGTTTCTTAAAGCAGATTGTTCAAAATATTTTTATATAGGTTTGCACATGAATTTAGTGTACTGCAGAATACAATAGGGTAGATTTGGGATTCATTCCAAGTTCTCAACTCAAATTCATTTGTTGGAAATTTGCTATATTAAATTTTTATTAACGCGCGTTTTTGTTCAAAAATTTTGGTTTTTCCTTTTACGTCGGTGGAGCTATCGTAAAAATTCAAAGAGCTCTTTGATTTTAACACTGGTGGAATTGATGGAAGTGGCAGCCTTCCAAACTCGCTTGTCTAATCGCAAGTGGAAGTTAAGATAAAGGCAAAGTTTACCGGAGAGGTCAAATGACTCATCATTCATCATGCATTTTGGACCATCCTAGAATTTGAGAACGTTTTATGAGTCTCTGTGCCCTTCAAGGGCTGAAATGACTTTGATTTCATTGACGTACGCTTCTAATTGCATTTTCTACTTCGCCTTGTTGGCCTCATCTTGAAGAAATGGAAGGCCAATGTAGTTTCTAGAATGGGCGACATGTATTTTGATAGGTAACTGAATGATTACCTAGGCCTGGAAACAGACATCACTGTCACGTCACTGTTCAATGTTCCCAGATAAAAAATTTCTTTTCTCCACGAAACCACTTGTAAACATTTTTTACTGTCCTTCATATAATTTGATAATGACTCATGCAAATGTTTTCCGATTAAGTTTTTGCACAATACTTTATTGGTAGTTTGAATACTATGCAGTGAATTTGAGATTCAATTGCTATCCTCAAAACCTGCATTACATTGCTGGAATTTGTTTATGTTTGAGGAGAAAATGTGCTAAGTGTTGACGCTGCTAAGAATAAGTATTAGTTAAGTACACATTTTACCGTCAATAGGTTGGACAGCTTGGTCATTTTAGACTAATTCTTGAAAACATAAGTAAGTAATACATACCAGAAAGAGCTAGATATCTTTTTCAATGTTTGAAGTTCTGAGTCAGAGTCATTTTCCTTTCTCCCAAGACCAAAAGTAGACTACGACTTCCAACACAAAAGTTTTTATGTATGATTCATTAACTCAAAGAATTCATCCTTAGAATCGTTCACCGTAAATCTAGATCAATTTGGTCGTATTTCTTTGAATTTACTCACTTCAGTACGCTAACCTGCTTGCCAAGTTTTTGCTTTTTCAGTAAGGATAATATTTTTTATAGGATTCCTGATCCAAAGTCACACCATTTGTACTCCAGTGTCAGCAAGGCTTCTGCGAATTTTCATCCTTGTATCTCATCCTTTTTGAAATACCCCGTAAATCTTTGGGAACTGTTTCTCCCATATCCTCTATCCCAAAAAGTTTTCAGCAGACAGAGTAAAAGTAGGCTATTCAAGATGTCTCATCTTTCCGCTTGCTAAGATAAGCAGTTTGCTGGAAAAAAATGCAAGAATACATTAAATATTTTGATGAGGGATGCATACAATGAATGTATAAACAACAGTGTTGGTGTATCCATTGACAAGATATCAAAAACTTTAGATAGTCAAGTTGACCTGTCTGTGGTCCAAAGACAGGTTCAGGTCTGTGAATGGAACTCTAAAGGGTTTCAATCGACGAATGGTACACTTATTTATAGCAGTCTTTCTTTGGAATCATCAGTGTTCAGTAGCTAACGATAATGAACACTATTTTGATGCGAACGTATGGAGTCCTTTATAGAGAGTTAAGAGTAGAGAAGAAACTAATGTGGATTTTTGATTTCCAATTTTCACAAGTAATTGGAAGTTGACGGCCATTGCTTGGGGGGTCATTGCTTGGTCATCTGTGATATCTTTCCCATCACTTTTAAATTCTAATAACCATTAACTATTCTAGAAGGAAGTCGAGTGTGGTTTTTTTAATTCCACTGACATAAGGGAGTTGATGCCCATATCTTAGAAGTCAGCTCTTTCATCTTTGATGTGACGTGAGTGTCCTTAAGATACTAATTTGTTGTAAAACTAATAGCAATTAAGTTTTTTGAGCAAGTGGAAAAGGCAATGAACCAGTTTTCAGGGGCAAAACAAGACAAAATGCTGGATTATGCTGCAATCACTTCTACAGGTTATTTTTGAGTTGCAAAATTCATCGGGATTATCCGCAAAATAAATCGAGATTTTTCATTCTGTAAATGAAACAAAGTTTTATTGCATGACATGGTTTTAAAGATCATTCAACGAAAAGCTTGGTCCTCGTCAAGCCCTCCAAAGGAAGGGGAAATGGAAGGCCGACAGACATTTCAAACGCGTGTTCCAAGCGCTAGTTAATTGATTTAATCAGTTGGAGGAATTCAAAAAACTCACATTGAATATCTTGTCTTGGCTGCTTCACTCTTTTTAGATGGACTGGTCGCCCATCTTCACGAAACGACTTCAGTCATTTTTACAGCCCCAAATTTGGTAGAATTTGCTGTAGAAGAGTTTACTGTAAGTTAAAATATGGTAGGTAAAATTTGGGAATTATTTCCTGTCTTCACACCAATATGGCATTGTTCAGATTAATTTTTTATTAGTATTAGATTAAGCGTTGAGCGTACACGCCGTTTAATATAAGTGTTCAGTCATAAAAGCTTACTTATAAATATATTGGGTTAATTGATGGTACGCTTGTAATTGTATATCGAAATCTATGGATTAAAATAACTATTCTTACATAGATTCGTTCTATTTGAAATTCTTGCTAGGGACGTTGCAGCTATGCCAAATTGGCAACGAATTTAAAGTTTAAAGAGTATATGCTGGCTATTCAGGTTGTTCATCTTTTTCATTTCCTAATTCTGGAATTTGAATAAACTAAATAGTAAAACCCGTTAAGCTAGCAACCTTTTGATATCATATTAAAGATTCCTGCACGTAAATACTTTAGTTCGAGGCTCTTAGGTCTTCAGAATAATGATTTGGACCGATTTTGGCAGAGCATATTGCTTGCAAGTTCAAGACAGATTCGCTAGTCTAGAGACAGTTCAGATTTATTTCGATTTTTGGAAATATGACGCCTCATTTTCCTTTTTCGTCCTTTTTGTTTGCATGGATTTCCTTAACGAACAAAATTTTTCTGTAGAAAGATTGCAGACAATTTAAATGTTGTTGCTTTGGTACAGTTTATGAAGCTCCTAAATATTAGTTTTCTGCCTATATAAGGCACGTATTCGTATCCAGCTTTAGGTATTACTTTTCCATTTGCATCTTTTTTGAACATGTAGTCTACGTTTAGCATCTGCCGAAATGATAATTACTGAAACTCAGAACTCAAATTACATCTTTTAATCTCTCCAGCGAATCCTTATGCCAAAATTATTTGATTCAAGCTGAGCTTACTTAGCTTTAAGAAAAAATGAAACCTGGGAGTTCCCAAATAATAACTTGATAAATATTTATTGTGAGCAGTGTAAAGTTATAACACTGTGACTCAATATTCATAAAAACAAAATCCGGCAAATGTAACTTGAGTTTGAGCATAAGGAAATAATCCCCGATTTCCCCTATTGAGTTATAAATTGCACTTAATTTGTATGCAAAACCTAACAAATAAGTTACGCGGCTCGATACGAAATTCTAAGAAATTTATGACAATAATAAAGAATCAAGAGTCGCTTCGTGTGGACGAGCAAATTATTCGTTCATCTCCTGCATCCCTTGATAGCGCTCGATTCAAATTTATTCTCAACAGTCGTCCACATTCCTACAATATTTTGTGCGCGCTTTAATATTTGATGTCAGAGTAGCAACTAGCTTTGAAAGACTCAGAGATGACTTCTGGGTCACCAACGACAACGGTTCGTGTGATTGAATTGTTCACAGTATATCGTATTCAAGTTATGCTTTGGTATTTCCTTCAGCAAAGTACCGTAAAATCTGAAATCGACGCCCCGGCGTCTACGTGCAATTTTGAATTTTTCATCCGTAGACGCCGGGGCGTTTATTAAAGGGAGGTGCGTAATTGAGGGAGCGTCTATTTTCTCCGCCAGATTTTTTTCATTAAAAATTTTCTAAATATCTTCTTCGTAATGCACAAATCTAAGATAAAAATTGGATTTCTATGTAATATTTTATCTTTGTTGAAAATGCACATCTTACGCAAAAGAGATCAAATACTGTACTTTGGGCCATTTAAATTGCACGTATATGTACCGTAGTGCACGTGACACTTGACATTTCATTGAGGGGGCG
Organism: Willowsia nigromaculata; assembly: GCA_034700605.1. Lineage (NCBI taxonomy): Eukaryota > Metazoa > Arthropoda > Collembola > Entomobryomorpha > Entomobryidae > Willowsia > Willowsia nigromaculata. Next base: position 1,156 of record JAQIXX010007852.1, on the reverse strand, counting down.
TCTATTAGAAGGGGAGGCACGGAATAAAAGGGGGGGTCTATTTAATCCGTCAACTTTTTAGTCCGTAGACGCCGGGGAGTCCATTAAAGGAGGCGCGTAATTCCGAAGAGGCGTCTATTTCAGGTTTTAAGGTAGCTTCATTTGCACAACAACCTGCTGTTGGTTGGCTTAAATGTCTAGCTTTTTTCGACGAAGAAGATCATCAATTAGTGGACTACTTTCTGCTACCTTTCTAACGACGTCTTTACAGTGAAAATGCCTCCAATCACGACCTCACATACACAACCATTAAACGCCTATGGATTACCACAAATTGAGCAGTGTGTATTCCACATATGCAGGTATATAGAAAAATTATGCATGTGAAAACTACGTTTTAGTGAACTGGATTCGAAAATGAATCTGGCTCATTTGGTTGAAAACATCGGTTATCGTGGTTGAAAATTTGTTCTGATTCTCTCATCGCATTGGTAAACATACATTTGGACGACTGGATTGATCTCAATTAGTCCCTTTATCGTTTAGATACGCAATGTTCAGATAATTTAAATCAACACCTCTCGTATCCTTATGTATAGCTATCTATTGTTGAATAAAGAAATCTTTTATTTTTCTATTAAACTCTGTGAGGATTGTACGGTTTTTGCTGAGAGCCGCAAGAGCTGGAATGATCTTTTTCTGCGCTTCATTTTCAGCAAGAGACTTTGAGTTGTTCTCCTTAGTATATTATTAATTTTGTTGCCGTCAACTGCCACTTAAGAAATTTTAAATATTTATGCATTATAATATAGTAGAGAGATAACTAGCAGTCACTTTAATGTGGCTCTAAGAATGGATAATTAGTCACAAGTTCACCACACAAAAAAGATGTTTAGAAGGTATTTATCTATCACGCAGTACTATTTGCGGAATGATTTCCACAATTTTGACGATTTTTTCACGTTTCACGATGATTTTCTGAAAATATTGCATATAACGATAATTTCGTCCGAATAACCCATAAAAGTTTCAAGTAAATCATTTGCTCAATGTTATCCTTCTAATTTTGGAAATTTTTTGAAATCCTTCAAGACAATCTTACAAGGTAAGGGTCTATTTTTGATGATTCCCGAATGGCTTAAAATTTTGCACACTAACTAATTAGACCATCCTGAGT
>JAQIXX010007851.1:0-10335 GCA_034700605.1 Willowsia nigromaculata | reverse complement strand
GTTCTATGTTGTTCCCAAAAATTTCAAGTTGTTAGTTCTGTTTTGTTCCAGCTGGAACAAAAACAGGAACAAAACAAAAGAACTCCTTTAACAATATTGTTCCAGAACAATACATGCAACACTGGGATTAGGTAAGGTGAGCCAGGCGACACGTCACGAGGAATCCCAGTAGCCCTAGGATTTACAAAACAATCCCTATTGTTTACATGCATTGAATGACAACTTGAAAAATCATTGTGTTTGAAATAGCCAGCAAACTTGCTTCACCTTCTGAATACGTGGAGATATTTATTGGAAAGTTGATATAATGCACATTAAAAAACGTACCAAACTACAGCTTAAGAATTATTCGCCTCCCATCGTTATGGCTTGAATATGAACATAGATACGAATAGCGTCAATTCCTGAAAAATGAATTGACCACAGCAAAACCTTTATTGTGAATGACATTTTATGGATTGCTGAGAAATGGCCCGAAAACGACCGTCAATTTTAATCATGTGATCTACTAAAAAATCCAGCAATCATTCGTTTTACTAATGAGAAAAATAAAAATCAATCATCGGTTCCACTATACCTGTGTAGATGCAATAAATTACAAAATTATAAACAAAGCTTCTTTGCATGAATCATTTCAACATTTACAACATTTAAGATTATACAGCCAATAAACCGGCTATTCACTGTAAACACTTACATGCTTAGAAGCTTGCCAGGCTAATATAATGAAATAAACTGCCTTTGCGATTTCAAAAGAAACGAAGACAATCTCATTGCATATGTCAAACTGAATACGTTGCTGGGGTGAGTAAGAATGAGCAGCGGGCTAAGCAGGTAGCCTTGTTCACATTGATTGTTCGTCGGAAAAGAAGCCAGCATTGCCTGTCCTGATCTCTGTAGGGGACATAAGGTGGCATGTGGCATCTCATAAATGCTGATTTGAGCTCTCCTTCCAAAGCTGCTGACACGCAGTGAGGTTTTCACTGCAGTCAGTACGACCAGATTTCTTTCTGCGTCTACAAATTGACGATGCAACAGTTTAATGTACCGCATTTTTAGGTTTTGTTTAGCAAAAATTTAAAAAATATTTATTGACAAATGAAAATATCTAACCGCAATATAAGGTGCCTGAAATGATACGAAGTAAAACCCTTTTATGATTTAAGTACATTGGAGGCTTATTCATTAAAAAATATCTAGAATGTATTCTCGAGTTTACGGTTACCTAATAGCTTTTCTATTGTACCAATATGCTAAGACATAATTTCATTACTCTTAAAGAGGTCAATTCATTCGTAGAAGGGATTCAAGCTGAAAGGTGAAAATTAATTGCTTCCAAACTCAAATAAGTTTGATTTCTCTCAAAAATAAATTTGCTTCCCGTGTTTTCCAATGGGTTTATAAAGGCAGATCCCCTGTGTGGATCTAGACCCTTTGCCGGCAGGGTTCTTTGCCGGAATGTATCCTTTTGCCTGAATGAACTTTTGCCGGAAAGACATTTTGCGGGAAAATCCTTTTGCCGGAATGCTAGTGTTGCTGTCTGCTAATTGATGCCAAATGATGATAACAATTTGCCTGGTTCGAAACAAATATTGGGTTTCGGATGAGGTGATGAAGCAGTAATGTGCAAGCTTATCAGCGGCCGTTACACTACTATCAGAATGCTTCTAATTAACAAAAATGCCCAAAAGCGGCAATAAAATTAACTCAATCGCGACAGAAGGGTTAACTTTAATTAATTGCAATATTAGCGATCTTTTATTGCAATCGAAAACACAAAATCAAACACAATTAATTTTACAGCAAAAATTAAAATTCACACAAGTGCAGAATTCAGCTCAGAATGTCAACTGCCAACTCTTTTTTTCAACTTGCCTTCTTTTTTCTCTCTGCATCTACCAACTAGACAAAATGCAACGCACAACACCACATGCACACAATCATATTTCACAACAAAATCAGAAACTCTATGACTAACAATATTCATATACTACATGAAATACAACGGTTTTGGACCAACAACAATTTAATTATGATGAAATCAGCCCGATAGGAATGCTATTCTTATAAAAGCATATTTGCTTTAAAGCACAAATTAATTTTTCCTTGTGAGCTTATACAGTAGGCGTCTATGCATTTGTTCGAAAGAAAGACTACTGTGCGTTATTCTATAATAAAATGTGTCATGCAGTATTTATGATTTGGGAGCATGCGAAGTATTTGCTTTGCCATTAGACGTGAGTGTAATTGAAACCAGACATCGATGTAAAGTTACGCGATCATTATCAAAATCTTATAGTTTTTATGCTATTTATGCATTTATTTATGTAGAGGGTGCAAAATTTCGAGTTGGCGAAATTTTGCACCCTCTACTACGTTCTAGATAGCATGAAAAGCGGCACTAACTTTAAAATGCTTTTGGTCGTTTGCGTTTTTGTCGGTTTTATCATCTCACAATATCTTGCCATGTCAAAAATTGATTAGGGAAATAACAAGTGTAATTTTTGTATTGCTTACCATATTAAAGCCGCTAGGAGGATTAACTCATAACTTCAGTTCATGCACAAGATTCAAAAGTCAAATGCTGAATGGTAGACGAAAAAACATGTTGTTGTATGATCTCCACAGCTTCTCCATTTGAACTGAGAAATGACTAATTTAAGATATGTAAGTCAGAGTCAACCATAGAAAATATACTACAATATTTTAGGTAAGATATTAGAAAGAACTGGAAGGTATTTAGATAGCCCAAACCAAAAGTAATTTGGTGGCTTGGTTGGTGAAAGTCATTAATGAAATCCGGAATGAGAAAATGGCAAAAGGTAACAGAAGTACAGGAAATGTAGTCTTGAGATTCTATTTTCAGTAAAAATGTTTAAAATGGGAAAGCAGATCGGTAATTGTTTAGGAAAACCCTAGGTACATTGGCAAATGCAATTTGTGAATCACCGTAAAATCCTAAATAAGTTACCGTTCCCAAATGCGAGCCACCTGTTAATATATGTCTTTGCTATTTAGGATCTATGAATCAAGAAAAACGGGGATGAGATAAATTGCTCCGGTATTTGTAAGAGACATTACGGTAATTACCCAACTAGCAACAGGAATCTTGGTTTGAAGGATATTTATTTCCAATGTACTGTCTCCGGTCGGGTTGGTACTTAGCTGAGTGAAAGCTGTAAGCATACAAATATTTTTTGGCTTTTCTCATATCCCCAGTTTCAACTATATAAAACACTTCAAAAGCAAGAAATCCTTTATCCTGATTTAGTAAAAGTTTCATGGAATCCATTTACATATTTATGTAATATACCTGACACGTGCAACATAATCCTAGACCTACAACCTGTAATCACACAATAAGAATATTATGTTATCCTTGTGGTGTAAGAAACTTCCCTTGCAGTGAACAAAAAATCGTGGATAAGATTAGTAATAGTATTTGTGCAAAAATTGAAAAGAAGTAAACTGAAATAGAATACATTGTCTCGGATGTGGATTTCTTCAAATTTCTGGGTACACGCGTTTCTTTGTCTGTGACATGAAGTCATTCCAAGTCATTTATAGGTTCTATGAAAACTTAGATAGTATTGTGGTTAAAGACTTAAGCAATTGATCAGTATCGACAATTTGTCGATTTCAGTACATGTGTGCTGTAAGTAGATCAGAAAAGATAAAATCTATGGAGGTTTCTAACCCAACTCGTGAATAAAGACGACTCATGGTGATTATAGCGTAATATAAAATATATTGCCAGATAAAACTTCTTGAACCATAATATGGGTACAACAACTGAAAGGTATTGTTAGAAACATGGTGGAAAGGGTTGGAATTAGCAATCCTCAACTCGCTCTGAATTTCAAACAAAATTTTCCTTTTTGTGATGATCTATGATGATTTGCACAAGTGATTTTGCAAACGTTTGCTCAGAATTTTTTTTTGAGAAATGAGTGTCATAGTTCTTGGCATGTTACACTATGAATATTCGTCAGTTTGATTGTAGACATGAAGGTTTCTCAGATTATTTGTTAGAATTTGTAGCGTATTTTCAAAGCAAGGTAATAGTTTTTAATTAAAATTTTTCTTAAAGGCAATTATAAATAATTACAATACATGGTCTTTACATTAAATTATCAGTATCCACTATATAACTGATATGGAATGTATTACAAATAATGAATTATGTATTATCAATATAGTACCTTAGGAGTAGGACGTAATGACTCTTTTGCTGGTACATGCAACAATCTTTTAATGGCTTAACAGGAATTCTGATGATTTTGTTACTGCCACACGAATTTTGCTATTGAGCTATTGCTAAGTTAATACCAGTAATATGTGGAGATCTATAATGATATCCTCTTGTACTCAAACAGAAGTGTTTTCTTTTGGAGATGCAAAATGAAGCTGAAAGTTTGTTTTGGCTGCACACTTGATTTGCTATTTTTACTCAACAATAGATTACATTACTTCACTCATTTTCCCATCTGTTGGAGGAGCAGAGAATTATGTGACAAATGAAACTCATCGCACGTAGCACGCTAAAAACAATTGCTATATAATGATACTACAAAATGTGACCTTGCCAATGTCAAGAAACATTCGTAATATGTATAAGGTAAATTAAATGAAAATAAAGCGAAAGTTAGTTTACTAGTACCATTTTGCATAAAATTTCCTGAAAATGCAAAGTTCTGGGTTTGCAACGTACAGAAACCACAGAACATTTTAGTTCAAAACACTACAAATCTTGCAGTATCTAGGGATAAAAATTGAAAGCCATTTTTAATACAGCTAATTATTAATAATATTCTTTAAAGGCTGAAAAATATTATTTTGAAACACTTATATGTCGCGGAATACGAATTTCTGTACAAATCCTTTTGATTTGTTTGACAGGTTATTGTTAAACCTGCTTGCTAATTCATCATATGTTTTTAGTTTTAGATGGCTTCAGATAAAACAGAACGTTTCTCATTTTTGTTTTTATTTGGATCAAACTCATCGTCAGTCCTTTTGATAGACTGAATCACTAAAGCAATATTGGAAACATCTTGTGTGTCATTTTCCAGGGCAATAATATGTAACGCTACATGCTGTTCTAAACAAATCCAAACTAATGCTATTACCAGACTTACTCCGAGAAATGGAAAGTAAACTCACAGAAACACACAAGTAATTTCTCCAATTAGTGAAAGTTACATCCACAACCTGAAACAGGCAAACCGGGAAGAGCTTAAGGAACACATTTTTCACTGAAATATTTGTTCCTTCTCGTAAGGAGCCTAATCGACAACTAATAAATGGGAAGGGATTTTCAGGCCTCTAAAGAATGCTTGCCGGCCTACCGTACGGTTTTTCTGGCCTATTTTTGAAATTTTTTATTTTATTGTTGACATTGAAACTTTGTCTTTGTTGTCAAGAACTAAAGGGTAATATTCTAGTACGAGATCACAGGGGTTTGAAACTCGGATCAAAATTTTGGCATAGCGAAATGCTCACATGATCTTGAGTTGAGTATTATACGGCTTTAATCTCGTATTAGAAATCTCACCCTAAATGTACCTCTGCATCGACAGTGATACCTTGTCTTTGACTTACACGATAAAAATCAAGATGTAGGTAGGAAAATAAGAAATGAAAATGTTGAAATTGTTTAGTTTCATGCGGTTTTTGCTAATTTTTTGGGGCTACATATTTGCAAAAGGTAAAAATACAGATATTTTGCTGATACATGATATAAGTTAAACAATGAACAACAATAATCGTAATGAACTAAACATTCCTTTCATTTCGATTCATTTGTTTTTCTCATGGTGGGAAGTGAAGTAAGATAACAAATAAGAACTATTTAAACTAATGATGAAGTCGTATTAGCTACGATGATGTCAATTATATCATGGAGTGAGAAAAAAACAGATTCAAGATCTTACAATACTAATGTAAATACTACAATATACTAATGTAAATTTAAGTTATAATTTCGTCCCGTCATATTGCAAAAGGTAAACGTAGTCTTGTGCAATGCATATTTTTACATAGCCTTTGGTTTATAAATAATTTACTTGAGCGCAAATCTCTACTTATTCAATGGGGTTTTTAAATATATAAATATAATGTAATACACCATTAGTCATCAATATTTGGGAATCTGTTATTCTAATGTGTCATTGAATGCTGGAGAATGTAAAGAATATATTGCTTTCATCATACTTTCCCATTGTAGAAGTCGAAGACAAGCTATAACTGTCGATTCATAGGTATACTTATAGTTCTTAATAACAAAGACAAAGTTTCAATGTCAACAATAAAAGTCAACACGAATCGCCCCCTGACTTACCTCATACAAGAAGCTTCCACCCAAACTAGTTGAGTTGAAATTTTGAAGTCTTAAAAAAAGTTTAAGTTTTTTTGGGGCCAAAATCCCAACCAGAGAGGCTAAAATTCCGGGTGTAACTGGCCTCTAAAAAATTTTAAAAATAGGCCAGAAAAACCGTACGGTAGGCCGGCAAGCATTCTTTAGAGGCCTGAAAACTTTTTCCCATTGTTAATTATTCTTAGTGTTTGTTTGATCCTGTCTGCTTTAATATTTATTGGGTGGGAAAACGGGCTGAATCTACGTTTAGAACGGAAAAATGGTTTAGGCATATTTTGTGGATTTGTCGAAAGAAAGGAAGTCACGAAAGTGGATGCTATTCCTTCAAATATGCTGTTTGTTAGGTCCATAGACAGGCAAAGAAATGAAACATAATTCATACTACAAAAAATTTTTGATAAAGAGGTCTCCGCACTATTATAATTCTACTTTACTGATTTTGCTGCATGTAGATTACTGAATGTTTCGGCTGTCTACTAAATTTTAACAAGCCTTTACTAAAATGTTATATTATAATATTTGATGTTTAAGAAGATAAGAAGGTATTTTTGTAAATTTTTAATTACGATTTTAAAGTTCTAAGGGCTGAATTGAATTTAAAATAAAATATTTGTAGGTTAAACATTGTTAATCATTTATCTGTATAAGTTTATAATGCATTCATAATGTAACCATCTACAAATCTTTAATTGCTAAATTCTCAGTTACATATGTTTTGTAAAAAAATTATTATCCCCAAATAATATAATTTGAAAATCGTTTTTGGAAGGTAGTTTTCTGTACAAATAGTTCATTGTAAACGTGTACAAGCTATGAAATGATTGTAAGCATGTAAGCATCTTGCATCAAATATTCATAAAAAATTGAGTTTCACATCATATAATCAATATTGTAATGCTTTATTATTTTTGCTTTAAAATATAATCACGCATTAAAAAGCACAGGCAAATTATAATTATATACAATACCATGCCTTCATTAGTACTTTTGTGTGTGATTTGTAATTTTCTTTTTGTTTAATTTTTTATAGCATTTTAATAGTAACATGCAATAGGCTCATTCATTAATATGCTTTCTTTTATATTTCTACCAAGACGTATATTCTTATTATATTTAGAACGGCTAAGGTTATTAGAAATGTGTGTTACCAGGCGTTATTTCAATTTCCTGGAATGAAAGTCCCTATAAATGTAAGCCAAAAAGCCATTTGGAGCATGGATTCATGTTAAGTTTAAGATATTTAAGTTTTTGTTTCATCAGGAGACTCTTATTTGAGGAGACATAAAATTGGCATTGAAACTGTGGAAGCCAAGTTATCAAACTTATGCTCCAAAAATGTTGAAGTTTCGGATATTGAAAGTCTGATTGCCCTTTACCATTTTATAAAACATTTTGAAAAACATTTGGAAGACAGATTTTTTGTTATGTTTGCTGATCCAATGTATAAAATTGACATAGATTATAACTTTATAACATATATTATTTCTCTAATAGAGTTTAAAAATGTACAGATTACATACTGATGCCCATATGGTAAGGTTTAAAATGTTCGATAACACTAATCATGGAGCCACAAACTCAAATTTCTAATGATTAGGATAAATGTATAGTTGATTGTAATACGCAGTCCTCTAAGATGATGAAAAGCAGGATTACTGCTTTCATCGATGCCGTAGATGTGTAAATTGCTTGGAATAAAAGCAGTATGTGCTTGTTTTAGGTATTTTGTTCTTTTTCGTAGCTTTCAATATCGCTGGTATTGAAATACTCATGAAAGTATAATAGTTTTTGACTAAAAAATTTACGAATTTTGACTTCAAAGCAGGCATGGTTAAAACCCGCGGGTTTTGTGGGTTTTAACGGGTTTTAACGGTTAGTGGGTTTTAATGTGTCTGTGTATACCTATATACAGGGTGTACTTTTGGCGGGTTTTCTATGGTTTCATTTAAATGCATGCTATCATGAAAAAAACCAAACACCCAGCCAAATCGTCAGCCGGGTGACCCAATAAAGCCCGAGTTTAAATGGGTCTACCCACTTGCTTTAAAACCCAGCGTCCATGCCTGCTTCAAAGACATACAAGCATTGTTATATATTTTTTAGCGTTTTTCCTGACTGATTGGTATTTGGTACACGATAAAGTTATTTTTAGTAAATGCCCTCAAATACCTTTCAAACGTTGTTATACAAATGATACGCGTTTCAGTACAAGACCATCAGCAATTATTGACAGGTAACTTTTGTGTATGAAAAATGTGTTTGAAGCGCAGTTAAGTTTAAATCGATCTGTGATTGGTTTCAACACAGACAGACAACCTTTTATGTTTGATTATCACCGTTTTAAAACTCCAAAATGCAAAGGTGAAAGGTTCACACAATTATATAACTCACTCCAGGTACCGTAACACAGATGTCATAGAACCTTTCACTAAAATTCAATCAAATTACAATGTTTTAGCTGCTAGTTACACAATGAACCTAAAAGTCAAGAACAAAGGGAGGAAATTACTTTCCGCCTGCAATACTAGCAACAGCGTTAGTTATAAGTTATAGCTTATAACCTTTGAAACTTACAATTTAAGCACAAAATTTACTACAAAGATGGACTGTTGTAAAAGGAAAGTGTGCATAGCAAAATTGGCTATTTAAAAATATTGTGAAGCGAAAATAACAAGAGTTGTTGGCTTGTTGTAATTTAGCTGAGAAATTAGGAGTAACGTGCATAGCTCTTTAGATCTACTAAAGAGTAATGTAATGTTACTCAAGGCCCAATACACTTGGGTAAAATCTCCTTATTTATAAATGTATATTTCATCGTAATTCAAAATTCATCGTGTCAGCAACGCTAGCTAGTCACCAAGCAAAAAAATACTTTTAAGCATTTCTTGGGTTTAGGTAGAGACAGGAGACATAATTTGCGTGTAACAGTTCAGTTGAAAATTCAAGTATGCAATAGTTTCACGTATACTGGTTTTGGTTGTGATCTGTCTCTCGTATTTAATATAATTGGAAACTATTACAGTTTAAATGATTTATTTTGCATACATTTACCAAACATGTAGTTTAAAAAACAATTGGTTTCTTTTCCTAGTATAAAAAAAGGTTTTACCTGGAATATTTGACTGCTAGGTCAACAACTTCTGTTAACATTTTTTGTTACAAAACCCATGGAGCTTATGATTCGTAAAAATGTTTTTGATATTTGAAATAAAAATTTCAAAACGCTGTCTGAATTTGTTTCTTAAAATAAATGTAGACATTCAATACTCTCCAAATTACTTGTATTCACCATGTCTTCTTACTTCATTTCAATATTCTCAAGGTACAACACTTATAGTGACTTAATTATAATTATAGTGTCTGGATTTGTGTATTAGTATATGCCAACGTTTGTTATTTTATGTATGGTGTTTGCTTATGTTTTCTTGTATTCTTTGTAACAATTTATTTGTAAAACTGGCACATTCAGGCAACCTTGTAAATAGTCAATGTGTTCTGTATACGTTTACTTAATTGGTATTGAGAATATTTGCTGCGGAACGTAAAATCATTAGAAGGAAAAGTAATGCTTTTCAAAATGTAGCTATAATGTGTAGATCGGTTTTTCTAATGCTCAACACATTGGAAATGGATTATTTTATGAAGTGCATACAGTATGAGAGTATATAAAATGAAACAAGAGAGTATAAATTAAATATGCTAATTCTGCAGATAAAGTTAATATAAAGATCATATGTAATAAAATAAATTTATTAAACAAATAAAAATTCCACAGTGCATTTCTTTACCAAGCTCATGCTAAGATACAAACTGATAGGTTTAATTTATTTTAAAATACCCAGATTTAAAATTTGTATGTTAACTAGTTTTAGAAAGATTTCGAAATAGCTTTGATATAGCAAAATATACTGGGCTGCATAACTGTTGTTTTAAAACCCTTAAACAAGAAAGAAATATCG
>JAQIXX010007850.1:0-10335 GCA_034700605.1 Willowsia nigromaculata | reverse complement strand
TTGATTCAAAAAATCATTGAATCTTATGACCTATTGATTCAAAAAATCATTGAATCTTATGACCTATTGATTCAAAACGCATATTGAATCAAATGGTATATTGTATCATTTTGTCTGGATCAAATGGTCAATGATTCTAAAGGATTTGAATCTTTTGACCGAACACGGAGAAAATTATGGCTACATTAAATTACAGGCTATATAAAAAGCCAGTCTCACACACTCTACTAAATGGGTTCACTCAAAAAAGACACTGGAGACAATTTACAACTACAAAATGACCAGATGGCTCAATAATACTCTCAAATTTTCCGGCTGTGCCACTGTCGATGAAAAACTGCACAAACGTGAAAGTATTACTTATGCACGTTAAAAACACGAGGCCTGAACTCAACAGGAATAGAAGCTTTCTACAAATACATATTAAGAAACTGAAATCCTCTGCAAAATAATAATTTAGTTACTTAACCTAATGCGATTGTAATTTACAACTTCAAACTTGAAATTTCAAATCTATTGTAGTCGTTTCATTTTTTAGTTTCGGTATTTTGTAGTCAGATTTCATTTGCTAAAATAAAAGTGTACCTGTAATATAAAACATGATTATAAGTTATAACTGACGACGCATTAAAATTATGATTCTTCAAGTCAATAAAACACTAGTGCCATAAGTCTTGTCTTCATCGTAGTAAATACTTGTTAATTTAAAAAAAAAGTAATGTAAATGAATCCCAGCAAGATCTTAAATTACCTTATTAAATACAAAAAAGTTTAATAAAATCTCATTGCCTTCAAAAAACTAAAAGGAAATTTCATAAGCTTTCTTACAAGTGATGTAACTTGAGAATACGGTCCACGTACCTCTACCTGCGTGTGCGTTAAAACCGGTGAGAATGAATTTCTTGAAATTCAATAAAAATGCTTAGACTTTAAACTATCTTAAAGGATTCTGAAGTAATATTCCAACTTCATCTAAAACAAACGAGTTATTAACATTTCTGTGAAAGTAGGAATTGGTAGGTATATTCTGAGTTTGTAATTATGCAGGCTGCTAACGCAATATTAGTTGCATTCGTTTGATTTCAAAACATATTCAACACAAGGGTCTGTTTGTTCAAATTTTGCTTCAAGCTAGTAAGAGGCAGTAATACGAAAAGTACTACCATTTAAGCTTTAAAATGCAATATTAAATAAGTATCAAATTCAAGCTTGATGCTATACTGTCAAACTGATTTCATTGTCTAATTATTAAACCGATTGTACTGTATTTAAGGCTGCCTAAGGTACACTGCAAGCTAAACTGAGAGACTAACTTTGAGTTTTTCCTAAAGTAACTGATAATAAATCACGTGACAATTTTCGTGTATTGAGCTTCTCATGTTTACAATTCGTCTCATTCTTACATTTAAAATTCTGATCATGCCTAACCTTAGAGCTACGAAAGTGTTCTGTCTGAGTTTTCTCCGTTTTCACGATTGCATTTCTTTTAAAAGTCTGCAGGAACTGTGTTTCATCCTAGCGTTCTATTCTGGAAACTTTAGATTCGCTTTTAAAATCCAACTGCAAATGGACCGGACCGGACCATGGACCCATATTTAATCATTTTAACCATTAACACCATATTTGCTCAATGCACTTAAGAAATATTAAAGCTTTCCATAATGGTTCCTGTGGGTATGTTTTACTATTACACCATACAAAAAAATTAAAAGCATTGATACTGCATTTGTTCTGGTATGGTTTCACCCCTGACATATAAAATTGAAGCAACACACTTTTATGAGGATTGTCATGTACAATTGACTTAGTCAGATTATGTTTCCATTTCTACTTGTTAACAGAGTATTCTGTGTACCACACAAAGAGTAATTAATTGTATGAATTTATTGCAGAACCGGCACAAAAAGATTTCCGTTCCTTCATAGCAGCCAATCTTATAACATTGTGGAGGTGAGTAAAAATTAGGTAATAACAAGTTTTATAAGGCTTTCTACAGCAAAAACGTAAACAAAAACAAACCTTACAAATTTCTTAGGACTTTTTATGAACTAATATATTGAACTTTTAGTTCATTTGGAAAATAGATTGAGATGAGAGTTGGGAAGGCAAAATTACTGGTAAAGCTAGGCTATTTGCCGCCACGGTGAAATAAACAATGTCGGCTATGACCAAAGTTTCTTGACACAAAAAAATCTAGAAGTTTGAAGGTAGTTTTCCTCGATCTCTGTTTACTATTATGTTACAATGCATATTGTTCGTTAGATGGTCTTATAACCGCTGCAAAATACATTTATGTACACAAGTTTAGAAAAAAGCTTAATAGTACTTTGTATGGGTGATACACAAATAATAATGCGTTCATCGGTTAAAAGTTACACTAGCGCAGTCAAGGAAAATAAGTATTTAGTTGAGAGTGAGTGGCTATAAAAGTATCAATCGACTTCTGAGTATAAATTTAATCCCAATGATTAAATAATATAATTAAAGGAATTACATAGAAATGTTCAAAATCTACAGCACAATCATTCACTTGGTTTTACAACAACATGTATCAAAATAGGTACTTTCCTACTTAAATTACAAATATCTGATCAGACATAACGAAGTTCCGTCTAAATACCTGCTTCAACACCAAAACATAATTGAAAAAAACATGGCATCAAACTATTCTGAGTACTTTGTCTAAAGTTATGCTGAATAAACAATAAAGATTTTTTTTCTTACAGCATTTCACTTTGTTGTACTTCAGCATCCGCTAAGGTTCTGGTATATTTACTCAACTGAAATGAACGATAAACGACTCATTATTGCTCTTGCTAGAAAAATTCCTTGAAGCATGAATTTGGCAGATTTGAAAGTGGAATATGACCCGCTCACTACGGTAAACATAATAAAATTTGTATTTTTGACGCAACCCTGTCAAAGATCAAAAGCAAAAGCTGTAAAGTAATAAAATAAGAGTTTTGAATTATTTTTAAAGCAATAATTACTGAATTCGTTAATTTTTTTGCTTTAAATGTATGCGTTTACTTTCCAGAGCCCAGTCAATCAAATTTGCGAATACAATAAACTTGGCGTAGAGCTAAGAATGCAATCCGTTCACACGTATTACGCTTGACACGTTACAAACCATATGTTTAAAATTCATATAACATTACCAAGGACTTAGAAGTGTGCGGTTTTAATTTCTAACAAAAGTGGGCATATTGTTTTTTCATACATGCAAAATTAGACATTAGAAACGATAAGTAATCATATTTACTAGTCTTAAAACTCAATCACCACTAGTGAACTCTAGCATTATTTGTTTCATTCATAGTTCTGTAATTCGTTCAATAGCACAATCTAATGTAGTAAGCAAATAGGAATTATGCACATGAAAACGTGGCCAAATTTAATCACTCTCTTATATTAGAATCTGAAATGTTCTTCTTTAAAAAAGTAGAGAAGCACTGGTTGACTATTCTTTAGAATGGCTGATTTTAAAGTTTTTGAAGGAGGCAGCATACCTTGAGGTAAGCAAGCTTAAATGAGTACTTTTTCAGGTATATCTAGTGTTGATTGTTTCAATCCTGAAAGCAATTTTTCCTTGATTTTGAAAAAGATAGGGCATTTTCTAAAACAATGTATATTGATTCAGCTATTTATGATTTTCATTTAATCCTCACATGTTTCATTTAATAGTGTATGAGCTTACGCAAAATTGGACCACCGAGCTAAAAACTAAAAGACACGGGAGTCCAACTGGTGATATATTATTCACATGTTTGACTAGACTACCCGAAAAGCGAAGGTTTGTCTGCGTAGTGCAGAGGTTATATCATTTGTGAGCAGTTTTTATGGATCACAGAGCTTCCACAAGATACGAATAACAATGCGTCCTGCAGTTTCAGATGAGAGTACAGTATATATTCTATTTTATAATTAATGATCTCGCTGCATAAGATATTGTTTTCTAAACTACTAAGCTACACAGTTTTTCTTACATTCAGAATTTCATGATGACAAAGAATATCAGACCAAACCTGATTTTAACAAAACCTCTCTTTTGCTTACGAGTGCAAGGTTACTTGGTCTACAAGGTATATTTTCAAAAAATCGGTCATTAAATTCTTCCACTGTTGAAGAACATCAATTCTGAATGAAACGTGATACAATCATCAGCGTAAAGCTATATGAAGTACACTTGTACACAAAGTTCTTGGAATCTTTCCTCCTCCTCAACTTTCTCGCGACATGGACAATCGTCATCACTTGTCGACTCTCATAGTCTTCCGTCATGCTATGTTGCATAGGTTGAAATGGATTACCTGTACCGTTTTCGTCTTACTTTTATCCCAAAAGAACCTTTTCATTATTGTTGGTTAACGCATGGAGAGATAACGTGACTATATGTACATGGGTTTACAATATCTAGAGATTATATCGTTCATTCATTTTCAGTACATGTACGAGTATTTTCTCGCTTATGCCCGCAAGTTTTGAGAAATGACCACGTCCACATCAGGAAAATAAATGATTTTAGTACTACAACGGGTATTAACAACATTAGAGTACATTTTTGAAAAAAAATGGAGGCTAAATGAGCTATACGAATATAATTTTCATAAATATGACAACGAATATCAGTTGAGCAGAAATATTCATTCTAACTTTTTTGGCAAATGGCAGAACACACAGACGACGGCAATTAAGCCCATTATGCTATGCTCGATTTTAATAAAGAACTTACAAAATAAGTATTTTTTTCTCCAATTTCCAGCTAAACTCAAACCAACAACGCAACGAATGTTTACTTCATAAAATCAGACCTGCATTTGACCTTGTCTCAATTTCTAAAGCTATTCTTTGGAACATAATAAATAAATTATTTTATAATGTTTATATAAGTTATAAGGAATAATATTCATGAGCATAATTTTTTGTATAAACTATATAATGTTTATCAGTATGCATTTCATTTAAAGCCACTTCCTGTTTTCACTCAGAAAATGTTGAAGTCGTTTGACTTCCATTGTCCTGTTTATAGTAATATTAGTATATCACGTGTTCAGCGAAGTGACGCAAAAAAGACATATACACGCTTTCCAATTTCGTTTTGAAGTCCACCTATTCATTCAGCCATACATTTGACAAGAGTCAATTTAGTAGAATACAAAGAATTACTTTCCGCATTACCAAATAACAAAAAGCGAAGCATAGCATTTGTGTTGGTTTTTTATGCAAACAAGCTTTCTATTTATGTCTGAAAATGTCAAATATAAATTTCAACATCAGCTTCCTCTTCACTTTATCGCTTCTAGTTGAATTCATTTCCTGTTCAAGACATGTTGGCTATGAGTATGACTGCCCAAACGTGAAACATTGTGACATTTCAAAATATCAGATTTGGGTCAACGGAAAGTGTCAGTGCAAAAACCGTGGCACAATGCTTTACAGGGAAAAGGATGACACGAGCAGGAAAAAACTCACTTCAAGAATTTCGGAGTCTTGGAGTATCATCGACTAATCAAATGGATAAGAGAATTTCAGAGAATTTCATAATCAGAGAATTTGGTCGCTCTAGTGTGAAGCTTTAAAGGAAAGCCATCTCTGGTGGAAACGCAATTTTAATGAGACATCACATAAGTGTGTCTGTAAAGTAGATATAAACGCAAACGGAGAATGCAACTTTCCAAATGAATCTTCACCTTACATGGACTTTTGTGACTATGATGCAAAACCTTGTTCTGAGAACACCGGCTTAAAATGTGTTAATGGTCGTTGCCACTATGGCTCCAATTTTTACAAATATTTTAACGATTAAAGATGCATAAGCTTGGCTTGAGCCTTGTGAGAGCACAATGCTTCATGAATAGGAGCCTGTATCAAGACAGTTCTATCTCGAAAGTGAATTGTGGAGACTTGTTTAGAGATGGGTCGTTTGAAGCGTGCAGATGTAAAAATGGTTACACTGAGACGGCAGACAGAACAAGAACAGAACAGAATGCGAAGATTTGCGCATCACTTCAAAGTAATAAAAATAAAAGTTTTGTTCAATTTAATTCTGTCAATATATTTCATAAGAAAATAAAGCGGAAAACGAAACTGCGATAACATGATCAAAGAAATCAATCGTTTACTTCGCCTGAGAAATTGACAACCCTTTATTGTTCGTTTTGTAAGTCTATTTAGAGCCTCACGTGTACGAGTTTAAATTATTTTTTTATGATTGAAACAAGTTATTTGTATAAAGAGTAAAAATGTCATATGTACACATAGGTAAGTACACATGAGTCAAAAGTATACATAAGAATTTGAAAGAAAAACAGGACAGGAAGAAATTGAAATTTCTTGAGAAATGGCTACGTCTAGACAGACTCAATTGAAGCAGAAAACGTAAATTGGATTCTCCATGGGAGATTATTCATTTGTCACAAGCAGCCGGATTTAGCACCCTGTTGAAAGTTTCAAATGTTGAATGAAAACCTTAGCATTGATTTTGAAAAATTTTAATTGCAATCTGAGTCTTATGTAACCGTTCGTATCAATTGAAATTTAAAAAATCAGTAAAAGAATAATTGCTATATAATATTTACAATAAAAAATCTTACACAGAATGGCGCCGTTTTAACAAGTATTGAGTTTATAAGTCAATTATAAAATGTGGACTATGAGTACGGAGTTTCCATATGTTACGCATACGTTCAAATCTTGAATCCACAAAAAGTAATATTTGACTTGGTTCACGAAGCGCATACTGAAATGTCGTTACTTTCATATAATTTATATAGACTCCTTCAGACGAGCAGCCATCATGACATGCAGTGATTCCCAAAACGACTTTAAATCCATGGATGTAACTGAGAAGCAGCGCTACCAAACATTTTGAATTATAGGCACAAGTTTCCAACATCTACTTTGTAAGTCGCGGTTGTAATCAACCATTTAAAGCCCCCAAACATGCCGATGGATACGATTCATCGTCCCGTTGGCTTTTACGGTTTTAGGAGTATTAATGCAATTCGTAAGAATAAAAAGTAGAGTAAAATTTCCCAGAAGTGAGAGGTTGGAAAGTGTGGAACTTCAAAGACTCTGTTTGAAATGAACTTTCACGTTTACAGAAAACCTTACACATGTAACCATTTATAGGAATTTGCAAAGTATCAAATAGCTTTGGGATTAGCGCAGACGGGTTTCTACATGTTTGCTTATTAACCAATTAAATACTACATTAAGTTTATTTTCACGTCACACTTCATACTTCCGACAAAATCCAGCTTTATCATTCAACATGAAAGTTTCGAGGGATTCATTAAATGAACCTTAAAAGCCATGTATCTGTCTTTTTCGGTAAACCTTTTTAAATTACATATCCTAAACAGCGTTTCAGTTGCTAAATATTTATAATATGCATTAAACATTATTGTAAAAGAAACTTCCTTCAAATTACTTTCACGAGTTATAGTACTTGAGACACATAAAGCTCTTAGAACTACTCTGAATACAAGGGTATCTTCGCAGTTGTGGAGTATTTAATTAAGCTGAAAGTTTTTACAACCGTGTGCCAGCTTCTTAGGATATAATGACACAATTACTGTCGAATCTTGTTTCATTTTAAATGTTGCTAACGTTGGTAATAAAAGGTAATGATGTTTCATAATTTTCTAAATTCGCGGTTTTTCTATGACAAATATTATGATGCAGTTTCTCCGAAATTTTAAGACCTCCATTATAGCTCAACCAGAGAAACTAAAATATCAGTTCTGGGACATCGGTATCCCATAAAGGAAGACTGGTTGTCTTTCAAGTACTTCTGCATCTCAAAACTTTAAAAGGGATAACTTGTTTACTAGTAAATAAATGCATGATCAATCATTGTTTTTATTGTAATTTTATATCAAACCTCAATAACATGGCATCATAAATACTTTTAACATGAGTAAACGAATAAAAAACTCTTTTTAACCTAAACTGCGTATCCAATATGTTTTCACCGTTTAGTCAAAATTAAAAATATGGAGTTCGGTTCACTTGCTCAACTTTATGTATGTATATGTACCTTATCTGGTATATGTAAAATTAACGAAGTTGAGAGGAATATGTACTAAAATTAAAATGTACACTGTGTAGAAATTTATATAGGTTGACATTTTTATGGAATTACGACAATTCCTGATTAGGAAAGTTACTGTTGTTTAGTTTTAAAGTTCAAAACAATTTATGCTCACTCATCTTCTGACTACTGTTTGATGATCCAAAGTATACCAAATTCATTCAAGCTCAACGAGAAATAGACTAAATAATCTTTTTACTGGATTATGTAAAGCCCACAAAATCACTACAAATTATTTTCCCAAAGGAAAGTTCCTATGATATTGACTATACTGAAAACATTACTTTACTGAAGTGAGATTGAGTGAGAGCTTCCTTGGTCACCAAATTACGAATTACAATGCACAACCACTGGGACATTTTGGGGATTCAGAATATTATGAGATACTTCCCATCTGAATAGGCAGACAACTTTAGTTGTCTTTTTTAAATATTAAATCAATTAAAAGAAAGTAAGTGTCTGAAAAAAGATTTTCAAGTATTCGTTAAATACTACATTGCAAAGCTTTCAAGACCATGCTGAGCAACGGAAGTGGAAACTGTTTTATTTCTGCCCTCTGTGACTTAACGCTTTCTAAAATTACCAATGGCTTATACACTCACGTCATTTCAAAAATCAGAATATACATGCGTTAGGTAGGAGAAAGTAAAATGTCTTCTTTCTACATAACTCCTGTATTGAATGCCTTACTCAACACTATACCTCGGAGAAGCAAAAAAGTCGGATCTTTTTCTAGATTCGATCCCAGTCGTGGCTCTACTTTCACCTGAGCACTTCACGAGTTCGATTACATACTTTTTCTCTCAGCTTGCCTCGCTTTACCCCACAATTTTTATCTACATGTCCTTGCACTTTTTAGCTATTGAGTTTCTGGAAACTTCTACTCATTTCGTATTCATCGTATTTGTGCATCTATAGACATAAGTTTTAGTGTTTAATTGACTAAACAAAGTTACAGAAACTACTCCATCAAATTAATTGAAAGGACTTTCACTGCATTTAATCTTTGGCTCAAAAGCAATTATATTAGATGGACTAGAGCACCCCGCATCAAAAAACAAGATGAGTTCTCAAGAAGTTTTAAACGACACTCAAGATTACATTACTTCGTCCAATTTCCTAAGCGACTGGCAGAGATTTCAGCTGCTAGAAATGAGCTCCGAGTCAGGAGTACAGTGCCTCTTACGAATGTGGCTCAATTACAGTTACGACCATCTTTCGAATGGTGCGCAGATTTGTTTTATAAAAACGTTACAGATGTGAAGGTTCAAGGGAAATTGGATGTTAACGTCTCATATTTTTGTATTTAATTCAGGATTGTATTGCAATGCCACCTGGGACAATGTCTATTGTTGGCCACCCATCCCAGCTGGTAAAGAGATCACCAGACTTTGCTCTGAAACATTTCACGAAATGAATCCTTACTACGCATCTCATATGGAAGGTAAAAAATTCCTTAGAATTTAATTATTTTATGATTGTATTGTCAAATCGAAAGACAAAAAGTGACACATTTTCTTTCCTGATTTTTCTGAAAACTTCTGAAAAGGTAACGCAAAGCGAATTTGTCTTTCGAATGGATCTTGGGCAGCAGGAAATAAAACGGATTATACGGAATGTGCAGATTCCCACACGTCGTACCTAAAACGAGAAGTGAGATCTTGAACAAATATGAGACATTGAATGCATCAATACCTTTCGTTCATTGATGAAAATTTTTTTTGCTACATTCAATTTTAGGAAGAAGACAAATACCTCGTTCCTATGGTTCAATACATGCTCTTTTTCGGATCAATACTTTCACTTTTATGTCTCGGAGTTTCACTCGTCATTTTCTACCATTTCAGGTAAGTTGTGATTTAACAGAAATATTTTTTAGACGTAAAGTAAGGTTTGTCCTTCATACGAAAAGGCGAAAAACATATTTGGCTAGAAAATTCCAATTACAAGCATGCAGTTCAGAGTACCACAGCATAGTACTCATTAGAACTTATTGTCGCATGATTAGAAATTATTAAGAGTCTATACTCCAGACTGGAGTCTCCAGTTTACCAAGCTTTGCAACTCCATTCTTCTACTTGAATAGCCTCTGTATCTACCAAATTAAAAAATGCATGTATAATTTAGTCAGCTACATTCTTTAAAGTTTTTTCTCTGGATTTCAATTAGTACTGGAAACGTGTACACGATTTTGAGATTTTTAAATCGTGTCGTGTTTGGTGCAACACGATGTGAAAACA
>JAQIXX010007849.1:0-10337 GCA_034700605.1 Willowsia nigromaculata | reverse complement strand
ATTAAATCAAGTATAATATTTATAAATATGTATGCGGGTTTGTGTATTAGTATTGCGCATATATGCATCTTTGTCGGCCATGGCACAAATTCGGTTCACGGAAGGTATCCCTTTTTAGAATTAAAATTTTTTATCCTTAGCTCTCTATTTTCCTTTTCTTAAACAATGGAGAAACTTAAGGGGATTAAAATGTCGGACCTTACAACTTTCGCAGTTTTCCAGTGTACGCATCAACCCACGTTTGTAAAATTTACTATGATTTCAAAGAAACTTCATCATGATTTTTAGAGATGATGATATGACATGCTTGAATGGTATGTTATCATATTCTCTCCGAAATGACACATTCAAATTCATTAGCAAACGAAATAGATGTGGACAAATGGATTTTTTTATCTGATTCTAATCTGATTGCTTGTTTAATTCAATGGATAATATAAATAACGGATCAGCTTATCATCGTTTGTAGATCTTATTAGGATCAAATCAGAAATTTCCGATTCAGTTTAAAAAAATTAAACTGCGTAAATGAGTAGGATTTTTGAAAGACCAATGGTTCAAAACAGGAACAGAATATTCCAAAAAGATGGATTTTCAGGCTATATATAAATATTTCCAAGATTCTTAATGGAATTCTGACAACAAATGATTTGAAATTCAGTGATAACCATCTGAATTTTTTCCTCAACTTTAAGGTGTAGAGTACTTCAACCGATGTTCATGAAATCTACAGATATTTCGCGTTAGAACCCATTAGTTGGCATATCAGAAAAATCTGCTGACCCGTCAATTCAATAATATCGACGATTACCTGAGAGTAAAAAATTCTGACATCAGATGGGATTCAGGGTTTAGCAGATCTGCTATCACATTCAGATGAGGACTGAATTAGATTTATAAGATTATTTTCAGATAATTATTTCTGATTCCGATCATTAATGTTCTATTCCATAAGTCAGATGAGTCTACACGACATGATATGGATATGAAAATTTCATGTATTTGGGATATGCATTACAAACAAGTCTAAAGATCCAATTTTATTTGTACACAATTTGATTGATACATTTTATTATGTTTGAAAGTCTGGTACTATCTTTATATCTTTGAAAAGGATATGCTGCCACAGCAACAGAGAATCGTTGTGGAAACTTTAAATTAACATATTTTAAATGTTGCTTTCATTGTTAAGAGCGAGCATATTGGATTAGTGTATCGATGCGCACATCTCGAGCACCAAAGATTTTAGTTTTGTAGCATCTTGCATTCCTATGCTAATAGTTGTTAGCAAAACCTGGACAGCAAAGATTAAAGAAAGCAAATCTCTAGTGTTGAATGTGTCATCCAGCAGAGTAGAGCAAATCAATATAATTGGAATCGAATACAGGTGGTGGAGTACGTGGCTGCATTTCGTTTGCTCTACTGACTGAGATCTGATATCCACATAACGAGCTAGAGGGGAAAGCTCTGAAGAACGCCGGAGCACCTGACTCAACAGTTTCCATGACGTGGTGACAAACCAAGTATTGAATGTACAGACCCCTTTTTCTCACAGCCCAGCTCCATTCATTTGGTTTGGAAAACGTTAATAATTTAGGTCGTTTTCACCCTCCTTAAATTACAATTGCTGTCTGTATTGGGAATATATATATTTTTACACTTGTGAGTAGAGCGTATGCATTTGGGAAATGAAATCTGTTATATTGCTATCTCTTTATATAAAATTGTCTTACCCTTGCTTTCCAATATATTAGGAAAAACGGCGGTAGGCGGGAACAATAAAAATCAATGGAAAGGAAATATGATATGATTCATGTCACCATCTAGGAAAATCTTAGCAGCTCAAAATGTGCAAGTAAATAACAAGGGCATGGAAAAAACCATGTTTATCACGTAAGGTGCAAGTCAATATTTTTTACGTGTCTCAATCCGTAGCACTGCTCTACTCACCTCTGATGCAAACCGTGAATAATTTAGATGGCTCAGACTCCTGAAACAACCGTTGCTACTAATACTGCAATGCATCTGTTTTAACTAAGACCATATTTTTTGAAGACTGAAATCAATGTCTTCCTCTCATAACATTGCGGCAATTAAGGAAGGAATATGAACATATGTGAAAGATGTATTATGAAAGCATTTGATATTGTGATGAACAGGAAGAACCGAAAGAGTGTTAAGATATACAGGTACATACATATCAAATACTCCAAGTCACAAATTGTTACGTAAAGTGCATTTATGTATTATCCGATCGCATTTTCCACAACCAAGTTCCCTTCACCTCTGGTGTAAACAGCCGTTGCAAAGCGCAGTAGTAGCAGCATAACAGTAGGCATTCAAAACACGCCCATTTATTAAAATAAACGCATATGACCGCTTATCTAATAAATTTTATAAACTTGTTAAAACAAACAAGCAACCACATAATAATTTAATTGTAAGCTAGTAAATTTACAGATATTATCTAAAGTATCGACAGCTTACTTTCATTTTTAAATTGCACAAACGAATTATCACAGTTCTCATGATAAAACACATGACTAAAGACAAAGCTGTTTGTCATGTGAAATATTTAGAGGAAATCTCCCACTTGTTATTGGGCCCACTGAACAGAATAGACTACATCACGTGTTCTGCACAAAGGAACGGTTCTTTGTGTTTTTAGAGGGCAAGACAGCAAGCGGAATTTTCTTTTGGATAGGCTGGATGCATGCGTGTAAGCTGTGCAAAACCAAGAAGAACTGTACTTTCCCTTGTATGTGTGGATTTAGAGCATGCAGATGAAAGCATAATAAAGAGATGCCCTGAAGCAGTATGGACACTATGAAAATTGTTAATCCAGTGTAAAATATGTAATAAACTGTATTATCGTTTGATTTTTATTCCTCTGGACTTCTGGAAATGAAAGAGATTTTAGCTTCTTGCCTTCTATAATGCTTCTTAATTTTGATTTTGGACATGACTTTTTATATATTAATAATTATACCTCCATATTCAATTTGGGCGCAAAGTCACAAAGAAGGAAAAACCAAGTATTTCACAATTAGTTACAACCTTTAGTTTTTGTAGTTTAAATGTTAGAAGGATTTTAATTATGTACGATGTTATTTCAGTTTCCAAAATCTCCTCCTTTTAGTCGTCACCCATCTCAGAGAGCCTTTCAAAACTAGTATTGAAGATTGAAATGAAATGAATACAACATATTGGTAAAGCGCGAGTAGCATCCTAATTGTATTTAAAGAATAAAAATAAATGCATACTAAAAAATTCTATAATAGCTTTTTTGTAATCGATACGCTATCAGAGAAAAGTGCAAAAATCTCAGTGCAAAATTTTAAATGATATATTTTCAACGTTACTTTCATTCTCCTAAGCTAGCATAAAACTTTATTGTATCGTTTCGCACAATCCCAGCACCACAGAATCTAATTTTGTAGCATCTTTCGTTCCAAATTTTCAATGGTTTTAGCAAAGTCTTGAAAGTAAAGAACAAAAGAAAAAAGAATACAGTGCCGAGTGTGTCATCCAGCTGAGTAGAGCAAATCAATATAATAGAAATCGAATATAGGTGCTTATGAACGTGGCTGCGTTTTGTTTGCTCTACTGACTGAGATCTAATATTCATATCACGAGCTAGAAGGGGAAGCTCTAAACAACACTAGAGCACCTGACTCACCAGTTTTCATGATGTGGTGACCAACAAAGGATTAAATGTACAGAGCTCGCTTCCTTAGAGACCAGATTCATTTGATTTGATTTGGAAAGTATTAACATTTTAGGTTATTTGTCCTCTTCGAGTAATATCCATGCTTCCAATGTTAGAAATGCATGTGTCTTTCTCCTTTTTAAACAGAAAGCATGTTACGGTGTCTGCATTTTTGTTGTTCGAAAAAAAGAAATGACTTCTCGTATTATCCCATATATGAATGAATGGAATGCAAATTAAAGCATTATGGAATACCTTTAAACGGCTGAGAATTTTAATTAATTTTAAATTGACAACATTTAGGGTTATGTGTTGAATTTGTAATGTTATTGACAATTTCTAGGTGCTAATTGGTGTTCGTTCATTGTTTATTTCATTGGTACGTAATGTCCAAAATTGAATGCATTGAATCGATTTCCAAATAATTTCATTTTTTTTAAACTGCGTCACTGCGTTATTCAATATGATGTGATTTGGGATAACGCTCATGATGACTTATTACTGCAATTCCTATCAAGGTTGGCTACTACCCGTAACAACAAAAATAATATTTTCCTGTGTTTTGATGTTTTATGAGTCAATGTCTGCATGGGATGCTTTTGTGTGAAAGCAGTGAATAATTTAGAGTAACATTGCAGCTTTTCCCTCCGACATACATAAGTATACATGTTTTTATGATCAACGACTGCAACAAAATTCCAACAAATGCATGAACGATATCTCTATCCATATATTCTTAGAAGCCGGTCTAAATGCCGGTATAACCCACAAAACATTTTCACATGATATGCCACTTGTTAAAATAAACACAGTGATTATTGGCATATTTTCCACTAACGAACGAGTATTGCACATTTAACATACAAAGGAACTCTCGTGGAAACGAATCAACTGTTGCAAGCTGTAACTGTCATCCTACACATTAAAAGCCATGAAATTTTTGGGATATTCTGCTTCAGTATGTCTCATAATGCAATGTGGTTTTTATTCTACATGTGTGTTCTGTTACATGTAAAGAATCTGCAAACTCATGAACCAAGAGAAAGTAGCTTCCTCCACCCTCCCTAACGCACTAGCGAAATACGTTAAACGGAAAACACAATGGTGTTTGTCACTAGCATGTATATTTATATTATCATGGGGAAAGCTATGAAGAAATCTAAAGCATTGGAGCAGTTAACAAGTGCGTATGGATGAGCAGCGAAGAATAGTTGAATGTAATGTGTGTGCTTACTTTGCAACACTTCATTACATACATTACGTTTGGAAAGCATGGATATTTGTGATACTTTTACTCTCCTGAAAACCATTACTTCTCGGGTTGAGTATATATGTATTTTACACTGACTGGAGCGTACATACTTAAGACTATATGTATTTTAAATACATTATATAGCATTTTTGTAACAGAAAATTATGTTTGGAAATGCTATTCATTACATTACGGAGCATTGCCTTAAATAGAAACAGCAAAGGAATCAATGTGAAGATAATATGACTTTTTTCATTAACACAGTGCTCCGAGAAAGTCTAAACAGTACATAACATAGACTCAAAAATGTATCCTCCCAGAAATCGTGTTTGTTACGTAATGTACAATTATATACAATGTCTACGCGTGTTTATGTCTTTTGTAAATTATGAACTAGCTGTTCCAAAAGATACTTGAGAAGACAACAGAATTTGCACTTGAACAGCTAATAAAGCTGTTTCACCCTCCTAAAATAACCGTTGCAAACAACGCTGCAAAAAATTCATTTTGACTACTTAGGGAACATACAAGATGGAAATTCAGAGAAACCATACATTTTGATAGCATTTTTTCCATCATGCATGGGACAAGAAACATAATATTGAAGTCATCCCATGTATGATGAAAAGAACTTGTAGCTTGTACTTGCTTTTCTCTCACATAATGATGCAATTACAACAGTAAACGGTAAATCGGCATATGTTTTTACGCAGTAATTTAAAATTTGGTTTGACATGCATTTCTGTACGTTTCAGTTACATGGCCATTGATTCTTTACGCGTATGTTATAATAACTACACAGTATTTAGTCTTGTCTCATAAGTTAACGATATTCTCTACATTCCTTATTATTACAAATAAGATGCATATTCACATCACTTCCATTATTAACCTGCTAGCCACATTTCGTTCACCTGCAATATTATATCATGTGTACTATAATCAAATCATTACATTTTAAGCTCAGTCTTGGCTTACCCAACAAATCAATTTCTTAGGAGCATGAAAATTTCTCCGACTACAACTAATATTCCTAGAATTTGCATTTTTTACTTTCTTAATTTGCTTCTATGACCTTTAGTTTACAAAATGTGAATACAATGAAGAGGTTAATCAAACACATCCGACGATTATTTAGGTGTGGATCTCGAGTTCACATTCTACCTATCACTGCCGACAATCAGATTCCAATCAGCATCAACGTGCAGCCCTCCCAAGCAGAAGAAGTCAGTCAAGCATTGAATTTAGAGGATGTAGGGTCTGAAGACTTAGAGGCTGACCAACCGGTCAAAGAAAAATTCATTCGTAAATTTCTTAAACTGATGCGATATATTGGAATGAGTAACTACAACCAATCAGGAGTACCTAAAATTTCCAAGAGAGGCGTCTATTATTACGCGTACATCTTACTCCAGGTAATTGATCTAACTTTGTTGAAAAGTTGTAAAATTTTGACGAATTTAAATGTGTAGGTAACTTAAATAATGATTTGGTGGTTTAAAAAATGTAGGGGTTTTTCTGGACTGTAGTAGCGTTAGCTTTCATGAGCGCATTCTTGAATGCTAAATACTATTGGCTGGACTTTCTTGAGCACGGCGGGCTTATGAAGTTTGTTCGCTTTGGATACAATATCATCACTATTCTTGTGCAGGTTCTCTTGCTTCGGCTCTTTGCTTTCCTTCACGGAAAAATCACGAGCATGTTGGAGAAACTGGATGAGCTTCTTACATTTGGCGTGGATCCGAAAGATCGAGAACAAGAAAAACGAGAGAATCGAATACTGGCTGCACTGATAATGACAACGATTATTAAATGCGTGTTGAATGCTGGAATTGACAATGCAATTATCAATTGGTCATTTCGAGAAATAATTGAAGAACGAGCAAAATTCTTCTACTACGACATCAACAACTGGAAAATGGCTGACATTGCAAACCAGAACGCTACCAGTCGTCTTGATATGAAATTCTCCGAGATGACTGCAACAGCTAGATTGAGCTTGGGGCTTTTGCAGATTCTGTTGAATTTCTGCAACCAAATGAAACTCGAAACGGCTGTGGATCTTGTCATTGTTGTTGGTTTGTGTCTGCTCAAGTACACTCGTTATTTGAAGAAAAGAATTGAGAATGACAACTTTGATAACGACGGCAACGACTGCGCTATGCTGGAATCCCCTTCTGGAAATTGGGCATACTACGAGAAACTGGCGGATGTTAGCGAGGCCTTCAATCAGGTATTGGACGATCTTCTCAAGATGCTGCACGTATATAACGCGATGAAGATTGCCTACTTTCTCATGAAAATTTTGGAGAACAAAGCAACTGTATTGCAATTCCTCTACCTTCTCTACAGCTGTGGCAAAGTGTCGCTTGCCTACTTCATTGCAAAGCAGTCGAATGGACATGTATGGCTCTAATATTTTTGTATGTGTTTAGTGACAAATTGAACATTTATATTTTATTTTATATTTAGAACTCAGGATTTAAGCTGTGGATGACCAATTGGGGCTTGCGCAGCAAAGAACCATCATTCCCACAGAAGGCGATTCTTGCTTTGAAGAAAATGAAAATTCAGCTAATTGGAATCGGACGGGGTGCCTTCATCATCGGAGAAAGTTTTATGCTGCAGGTAGATATTTTGCTTAAAAATTTAATACCGGTTTTACCCTGCAATTTTTTAGATAGATAGTGGAAAATTTATTGATTTTTTCTTGTGTAATTGCGCAGTTCGGCGCCATGGTCGGATCCATCTTCATGCTCCAAGTTGACAAAGCAGACGGATAATAACTATGCTCGTTGTACATTTGCACGTAATCTGGATAATTGGCAACGGAGGTCAATTGTATAAGACAATTTTCGTTTAATTCAAGAAGCCAACGGCTAATATATAATATTGTTATGTAGTAAGCACCAATATGTATAGGATATTTCAATGCACATGCCATATGATCGAAAATGGATTTAAAGTTATATATTAAGATGTATAGCAAAATACTTTACTATCTAAGCATGCTACGATACATAAACTAATGACTGCCTATAAAATTACTTATAACCATGCATCATCCACATAATGTGGGAAACAAAAAGAATGTTCCTTAGTGGACCACTACGCATGAAAACGAATTACCATGAGAAATGGAAATCAATACGTTAGTTGAATGACAAACTATTTTACTTAGCGCTAGATATAACTTGTTACAATTACATTATACTGCTGTCTAACTCCATGTAAAATTGTAATGTTCAAATTTACATCCAATTTTATAAATTTACCTACAAGTCTTCTTCCATATTTACCATCACGTTAAATGAACATTTAAATAAAAGCACCTTTAAAATTTGCAGTAAACGAATATTATAAGTACTATTCGTAGACCTATGTTTGCTTTGTTTGCTATCCTAATCAATGTGATGTATGAAACACGTGTAAGATTACTATGTAAGAAAAAGGCACGATTTTGAAGAAAATAAATCAAATTAAACTTAAATGTCAAGCAAAAAAATAACATGAAAATTGCAGTGTGAACTAGCAGACGCTTTGCTTGTAGGGACCTCAGAAAACACTCCCATTTAACCTGTTTTATACCCTTTCGCTATAAATATAAATACTCTATTGTTTTCGTCGCTTTTTACTGATTAACTGTTATAACGCCATTGCTGCTTTTAGCTTTGGCATCTGCCAGTATATTTTATCGATAATTTGACCTAGAAACACGAAATTTCAACGAAGAAATGAACGTACTTAAAAGTGCAAATTTTCTGTACATCTTACTTGCATTTGCTTTTGTGACGAATTATCACTGATAATAGTAAGCACATGCACAGTGTAAAATATATTAAATTTTAAATAGAAAACCATATTATGTTAGTGACCTGCTGCCTTTTTTCCCAAAAACTACAGAACTATTCCATTAAAATGAAAAATGCACGTTTTTAGAGTTAACATACGATCCAATCATACAAATACAATCCCCCCTTCCGGGTAATTCAAAAAAGTAGTGCCCAAAATGATCGTTTGTTGGGCAATTCAAACGTTTATCTTTTGGAAATAGTATTGTTCCACATTGCATATGCCATGACTGTTAGCTGACGCATTGCGCGCAGCTACCTCACAAAAGATTGACGTGAAACGTGCAAATATCCGTTACCAATAAATATTAATATTCTATTGTCTTTTTCCGTATTCCACTGCTAATCTGTTATGACACCAATGATGCCTTTAGGCCTTCATATATGCCAGTATAATTTATCGTTTCTTTGACTAAAGGGCGAGAAATTTCCTTTGCAAAATAACAATTCCACTTGAGAAATGAACGTATTCAAAATTGCAAATGCTATTTGCATGATACTTGCAATAGCTTTCATGATAATGGTAAATACATTAAAAGTTGGTTGATGGAATCTAATTGCTTGAAACGAAAGTAAGTGCCACTGTAAAACATATAAAATTTTAAATAAAAACCATGTTATGTTATTTAGAACACATCGGTCTCCGCTGGAAGAACAACCAGAAGCCCTGCACAATTGAAGCATGACAAGGAAGCGGATGCGAGAGCACCGATCTAGATAAAACCAAACCTTTAAAATCCTTTAAGGAGAGATGTGTTTATCATTAGATGAATCACTGAATCCTCACCAAAATATATTTCAAATAAACTCTACTGGAACTTGATTTAATGAATGTTTGACTGCGAATGGCATTGATTAAATAAATTCAACTTCAATACAAATCTGTGATAATTGGTGTTCATTGAAAACTCATACTTGGCAACACTAAAGAGCAAAACTCCATCATTGAAAGAAAGCTCACTGGTTTGACCTTTGTGAAAGTGAAAGCAAATTTCGTTGTAAGGTGAAGCACATCCAACACAAATGTGCTTCAAAGCGTAAAAAATCATATAACCCATTGCTTTTGTCTAATTCTCCGCAAAATTTTTGTTCAAGAATAACAAGATCACTTTGAAGTTATGATGGTGTAAATAACTATTTAGTGATGATGCGTACTTAAAAATGAATTATTGGTGCTATTTCTGTTGTGTTTGCAGTTATACTGTACAGTACTAAGGTCAACTTGTCAGAAATCATTTGAGCAATTTCATTCCATGAGTTTAAATGAGCCTGTCCTTTGTGGCGTTCTAAATTCTACTTGTGGTGTACTTTGAAAATACTAGCAACAGTACTAGAAGTACGCAATATGTGTGTTATGGGTATGTATGTATGGAATATAGGAAGGAAGCTATCTGAATAATATTCAAATAACCCCAGCCGCGTAACCACAGTGTTATGGGTATACTTATTGCTATGTTTGATTAGAGCTGACTGAGTTGAAATTTAAATTAAGGAAGCAGAGACAAATTGGTTTGGAATGTTCTAC